>SNVD02009956.1:0-41824 GCA_013180625.2 Boswellia sacra
TTTGAATAACAAATTCAATTAGAATCAATCCTCGTGGGAATGATATTTACTTATCACTTTATTACTTGTGCGACTAGTATACTTGCTAGTTTCGAACGCATCAAATGGACTTCTTTCTTTTGTTTCCTTAGATATGGTTGTAAGAGAAGCTGTCCATAGTGGCTTAGCCTGAGGTTGACCCACTCCATTATGGGTTTTAGCATCATTCCCCTAGGAGACTTCAGAAACAATATTATTGGACTGCATAGGTTCGCATTGTACCAGAAGAACTCATCCATTGGCATTGCCCTTGGTGGAGATTGCAGCATATGACCCTCAAGACTTACACCATGTGTGTCCTATTGGCTAGGCTAACTCATAGTTCCTTCTACGCCCCATCTCGACTGTGTCGACAGTACGAAAAAACTAGCGTATTGTGACTGTTCTTCCTACCTTTGAGCTTAGATAACTCACAACACGTTTTCTTGATCATGTTTGAGAGACTTGGCAACATCATCTCATTCAGAGGAACCTGTTTCATTAACCTAATTTCACTATCGACTACTAGTGGAAGGCGTGGGTTGACTGGCAAGCCAGCGGACATCCAGACTCTTACAACTAAGAAATAACAAGAAAGATCGATGCATTTATTTTAGCTTTTTGTTGTTAGACGTTTTCTTTTCAAGTAGTTTTGAACTTAATAAAAATAATTTTCATGACATATGTGTTTCCAATCCGTAAACATTTTATTAATGACGGCAAACCTGTTGTAAAAACAATATGTGTACATGAGGTGACCCCTGTCATTAACAAGCCTTTTCGGGTTTTCTGATTAATTATTTTCCAACTCACTTTATCTCTTTCATTATTTTCTTTCATCCTCTTTCTCATATAAAGCATTTCTTTAATCTTTTGATGTTGACTGGCTGTGTGAATTTGTTTCCCTCCAACTCTGACAACATCACTGCATCTTTAGTTAACACATTCTTGATAAGGTATGACTAGGGATGGCAATTTGATGCGTTCGGGGACAGGGATCCAAAAAATCTGGATGTCTGGGGCTGAGGAGAAATTTTTTGCCCCAGCCGGGGACCCGAAATTAAACCCGGGGGATGCAATTAAAATTTTGAAATTATGTTATGTAAAAATACTTTTAATTCTTGTTAGTTTTTAATCCTCATTTTGGCCCTTTATTTAAATTTAAGCCCAAGCCCAACCCAAATCTTGCTAAGATTTTTTAGTTTAATAGCCATTAGATGCGCCAAGCCCAACCAATCTCTAAGGAAAGTGTGTTAAAAATTTTTTGTTGTCCCCAGCGAACCTATCTCTCTACATGGATGGAAACCATTTCACGTCTAACTTCACTGCCATATATATATGCAAGCCATGGCCAAGGAAATTATGTTAAAAAAATTTTGTAAAACCCTAGGGTTCGAACCCTTCACCCAATATAGATGGAAACAGTGCACCACCACTAGGCTGCAAACCATTTCGCATGTAACTTTACTGCCACATATATATATATATATATATATACCATATAAAAAAGTATCAGAATAAAAAAAACAAATGCATAGCCAGGTTTTAATTCCGGGTTATTGAAAAACCCAGCCCCGCCCGGGGTACCCCAGCCCTGGCCTCGGGAAAAATATTTTCGGAAATTTTTCGGGGCCCAGGTGTTCAATTGAGGGTTGGGTTCGGGGACTGCCGGCCCTAGCCTCCGCCCTGGGTTTTGCCATCGCTAGGTATGACCCTTCCCAATTTGGCCAAAATTTCCCTCAAGGATAAAAAACTTGAGGTCATGCTTGTTTAAGGACCAAGTCTTCTTCTGTAAACTTCTTCTTCTTAATTTTCTTATGGAAAGCATGCGCCACTCTTTGTTGATACAATTGCATATGATACCAGGTATTTACCCTCTTTTTGTCTAACAATGCTAATTGCTCACATCTGTTTCTAACCTATTGTTCTTATAAAATTTTGACTTCCATCAGAACCCGTGATAGTCGTACCCTAACTTCTATCAAGAGTACTGTTTCAATACTGTACACTAATGATAATAGGGTTGCATCAGTTGAGCTCTTTGAAGTAGTCCTATAACCCCATAACATAAAGGGCAACTAGTCAGCCCGGCATCAGTTGAGCTCTTTGAAGTTCATATTGTTTTTGCCAACATTTTCTTGACTTTTTTGTTAAGGGCCTCTACCACTCCATTTGCTTGTGGTCGGTAAAGGGAGGATTTGTGATTTTTAATTCGACACTTCTGTAACCATTCCCTTATTTTTGCATGAAATTGCACATCGTTATCAGTTAGTACGTGATGTGGAACACCGTATCTGCATATGATGTTTCCTTCAATAAACCTGGCCAACTACTTTGCTCCTAATTTATTGAAAGATTCTGCTTCTATCCATTTCCAAAAATAGTCAATTGCAACTATAATATAGCGATGTCCAGTAGAAGCTACTGGCTTGATTTCTTCGATGATGTCAATTCCTCTTGTGTCAAAGGGCCAAGGCAACGACATTCCTTGGAACTCACTCGAGGGTTGATGAACCAGGTCTTCATGAACTTGGCATTGGTCGCACTTCTTCACAAATCTTACATAGTCAATTTTTATGGTCAGCCAATAGTACGGTTGCCTCATGATCTTCTTAGCCATCACTGACCCATTCATACAAGGACCATAAATTTCAACACATATTTCTTCCGTGATTAACTTTGCTTTCCTCTGATCAAAAAATCTTAGTTGAACCCCATCAAGCATCCTCTTATACATGATCCGTTGTTGACATGTGAATTGTGGAGCCAATCTTCATAAAATTCTTCTATCTCGTTCTCCAACATTCTTAGGAAAGATTCCTTTCTTCAAATACATTTTCAAGTCTTGAAACCAAAGACCTTCTTCCTCTTTAACCTTTATGACATCCTTCTCTTGATAGCAAAGGACTTGCATATATGTTATCACCAAGGGTTTGAGTAACGACCGCTTTGAATCATCCATACAAAGACTAAATATGCGAATGCATCAGCCATATGGTTCTCTTCTCTTGACACATGTTTGAAGACACACCTTTTGAATTTCATTATCAACTTCTGTACTTATTCAAAATATGGCTTGAGTTTTTCTTCCCTTACGTCCCACTCCTCTTTGGATTGGAGAACAACCAACTGAGAATCGCCTGTGACCTTCACCTCTTCAATTCCTATAGCTAGTAATGCCTCCATTTGAAGGTGCATGCCTCGTATTCTGCCATATTAATGGCAACTTTGAACCCCAACTTCTTAGCTAGTGGCATTATTTCTCCTTCTAGTGAAATGAGAACGACTCTTATCTTAGCGCCATTTCTATTAGTTGCCCTATCAAAGCTCATCTACCATCCAATCACATCGATTGCACCTAGATGCTCATTTGGGAATTCTAACTCCCATGACTCATCATCTTAAATAGGATTGGTTACCAAGAATTCTGCCATTATTTTCCCTCTCATAACCTTCTTTGTGACATACTCAATGTCAAATTTAGATAGTTGAACCAACCATTTTGCTAATTATCTAATCAACGAGGAGGCCTCATATAGATACTTCATAGGATTTGTCTTAGAAACTGCCTGAACCTTATATGACTGAAAGTAGTGCCCTAGCTTTTTCAATGCCCAGACTACTGCCAAACATGTTTTCTCTACACGTGTATTTGATTTCATACAGTAACAACTTCTTACTCAGGTAGTACACAACATGTTCTACCCTTTTTCATCAACTTGTGCCAACATGGCTCCTATTGATTCTTTTTTGATGGCCAAACACAAGATTAAAGTCCTCCTAAGTTTGGGCGGTTGTAAGATTGATGGGCTTACTAAGTAGTCTTTGATCTGGTTAAAAGCCTTCTGACACTGATGATTCCATTCAATTGCCTAGTTCTTCCTTGACAATTTGAAGATAGGTGCACATACAGTAGTCAACTTGGTGATGTACCTACTATTATATTGAATTTTACCTAGAAATCCCTGTACTTCCTTTTCCATCTTTGGTGTGGGCATTCCCTTGATGGCTTTTATCTTATTTGGATCCACTTCCATCCCTTTTTCTCCCATAACAAATCCTAATAACTTGCCTGACGTGACTCCAAAACTGCACTTCTTCGAATTTAATATTAATCTAAACTTCTCCACCTTTTCTAAAAATCTATCCAAAGCTTCTACATTATCCTCCTAGGTATCTGACTTTGCCATCATGTCATCCATGTACACATGTATCTCTTTATGCAACATATCATGAAACAAGGTTGTTGCCATCCTTTGATATGTTGCTCTTGCGTTTTTCAACCCAAATGGCATGACTTTGTATCAGTACATTCCCATTCTATGATGAAAGCTGCTTTAATCTTATCCTTTGCTGCCATTATAATCTGATTGTATCCTAAAAACCCATTTATAAATGAAAACATCCTGCTCGAAGCTGCACTATCAACGAGGATGTTGATGTGAGATAGCAGGAAATCATCCTCGAGAGAAGCTTTATTGAGATCTTTATAATCTACACATGTTCTGACCTTTCTATCTTTCTTAGGTATTGATACAATGTTGGTTAACCATTGTGTGTAATTCACCACATCTAAGAACTTGGCCTCTATCTACTTATTGACCTCCTTCTTAATCTTCTTGCCTATTCTGGTCTAATTCTCCTCAATTTCTGCTTAACTGGTCTCATGTGTGGGTATGTTAGAATTGCATGCTTGGCAACGCTTCTGTCGATCCTTGACATGTCATCATAGGACCAAGCGCAAACCATCTCATGCTTTCTTAGTCTTTTCTCAAATCTCTATCTTCCATCAGGAGTCAAATCATATGCAATGCATATGTTCTTAGGATTTTCAGATGTGCCAAGATTAATCAAATGTGAATGCATGGAATGAATTTCAAATATGCATGTAAAATAAAGATCATTATGAATGCTACCATCAGGATAAACATAACAAAAGCAAGCAAAATTGGATTTTATTGCGTCAAACTGTGAAACAAAATTTCTCAAACATTTCCTGGGACAAAAACAGCCCTATGACAATCATCTTGCATCTCTTCTTTGATCAAGTCTACATGATCAACTACTACTTCTCGCTTTAGATGTTGTTCTCTTCTTTTGGCTGATTTCTCCCAACCACCACTTTTTCAACTCTTCGTCGAGTTCACTGATTTCAATCGATTCTTGACTCATGGCATCTTTGAAGATCTCAAAGCTAGGCTTGATCACTTATTACAATCCTAAGGCTCAACCTCTCCTTCATACTTTAGCTCTCGAGACTTCACAAATTTGGTCACTTTTTTGGCCCTTGCAGGCCTTTCATTCTCGTCTGGGACATTCCCGAGCCCTCTCTTAGTGGTTTATCCCTTAAACTCAATGAATGTTGGCAATCTGACATAAGTCTTGCCAAGACCCATATCTGGCATATATCCCTATTCTTCATCATAACGGCAACAACAGGTTTGTACTTATCAATCACAGCTACCTAGAATCCACCCATGTGTGGAATTTCACCATTTGTTGCACTCATTGTCACCACAGCTAATGAAGACTTAGTTTTGATGGTCACAATTTCTCTTTCATGATTGAATGTGATGGCCTAGTGTATGGTAGACGATACTTCTCCTAATGGGTGGAACCATGCTTGCCGTAGTAACGCTACAAATGTCATAGGGATGTTCAACAAGGTGAATTCTGCCATCACTTTGATAGGTCCTATTTTGACCAAGGCCTTGAACATGCCCACTACATTCAATTTTTAGTCAGCATAAGCTCTGATGACTATTTGTGAAGGCTCCAATTTGCTTTTCTCTATTCTGAATTTGTGTAAGAGCTTTAATGGTACTAAATTAGTGGCTGATCCATCATCAACCATTATATAGAAGGTCTTCTTCCTCTTATCTCTGTTGTAATGAACGATAGTCTGTTGTGGTTTATGTCTTTAGTTGGTCATCAGAGAAAACTGATTATTCCTTTTCCTTTCTTGCCTAAAGTTATTGTTGTCACCATTTCCTCAAGACTTGACATTGCCATGATAGGTATTGCAACAAAAGCTCCAGTCCAGGTCTTGTGGTGCTTCTGAGAAGACAAAAGCAAATCCCAGATGCTTATGTTGGCTTGTGTTTTCTTTATTTTTCTTAAGAATGCATCATCATCTTCTTCTTTCTCTTCTCTCTTCTCATCTTTTGGTTCATTCATCTCTCTTGGTTTTGGATTTTCATAAAATCTCCCTCACCCAGTTACTCCATTCACATCCTCTTCCTCACAACTTTTATCCCTGCTCTGATGTTTCCTGCCCCAGTGTTTGGCTATTTCTCTCTCATCATTATTGAAGTCATCTAAGAAATCATGTAGTATTTGGACTTTAGGTCTCCCTCCCTATACCACCAAGACATTTTTCGTTTTAGTTTTGTTATCATCTTCTTCTTCATCCTCACTGTCATTGGCCTAATATCAACTCCCATCCATCCAACATTTTGGGAATACACCTCTATTGCCAATGATGCCTTATTACATGTTTCTTTGCCATTATGAAGCAATTAGCTAAACCATGTCAAAGTCATCTCCACCTATTTTCCTTGAATTTAGTTTGTGACCTCTCTACGATTTTTTTCAAAGCACCTCTCAATCTCTTTCTCTGTAGGTCCTAACCTTATCATAGAGACCATTTCTTCACTCCTTTCGTAGTCAATGTCCTCATCATCCTCACTATCACCAACCCAAATTAGTTGCGAGCACGTTCCCTTCTTTATCCATCTTTCTGTCTTCTCAAGCGATTCCACTTTAACCTTAACTTATCTTGCACTTTGGGAGTAAACCTTAGTTGCCAAAGGTGTTACATCAGGCAGTTCCTTCTCTTTTTTTTTTTTTAGCTTATTCCCTCTCCATTCTATGAACTTTAGCAAAGTCATTTCTACTTCCTTCCACCTAGACTCTTACTGCCAATGGTGTCACATGAATTGACCTATTTGTATCTTCTTGTTGTCCTTCTTCAAAGGATCTTCTAACCTCCTCTTCTGTAACTCTTAGGTCGATTGTGAACACTTTTACTAGTGAATATCTACTGAGATCTCCTTCTTCAGTTATTTGTGTTTGGCTTGCCACATCACTAAGTGATGTATACTTCTCCTCATCACTGAGTGGAGTATATTCTTTTTCATCACTAAGGGGATTGTATCCTTCCTCTTCATCCATTTCTTTTCTCTGAATGGTATATACCAACTTTGCACCTCCTTTTCACTCTTGCTTAAACTCTCTTTGACAAAGTCTTCTTATTCAATCTTGCTCTTCTTGATTTTCATCCCTTGATCTGGGAAACGCCGCTTGGGTCCCTTCCTGGCTATTTTCCCTGAAGACCCTTAGAGTCTTAGCTTTCTTCTGCCCTTCCTCCTCATTCTAACTCTCTACATCCTTGATAGTGTTTAGTATCTATTGTTTAGTCAAAGTCAAGCTTGAAATGATCATGTTAGTGTTATGAGTGTGTGGAACATTACAATAATTTGGAAGCTAGTTGTGGTTGGTGTTTGGGTGTTGTTTGTTAAGGTTTGGAATTCGGCCATTGTCGATCAGATCTTGGATTTCATGGCAGAGCTTTTGATAATTTTTTGTAAGATAGTTAGTGGCATGGTGAAATTCACAATACTCATTGTGTTTGTGGTCTAGTGGATAAGTGTTTGGGGTTTCTTTTAGTGGTAAGGGTAACAATTCTTCTCGAGCTTTAAGTCTTTCAAAGGCCATAGACAAAGACTGCCTAAGGTCACTGAACTTCTTGGTTGCTTGACTATGTTCAACATTCTTGGGTACTTCTCATTTATTACGATTTACCTGATTCCTCATAGGAAAGTTCTTCTTCTATTCCATTTCTAAATCCTTAATCTGAAGACCCAAATCATACAAATTCTCAAAAGTTTTAATTGAAATGCCGCTTGGGTCCCTTCCTAGCTATTTTCCCTGAAGACCCTTAGAGTCTTAGCTTTCTTCTGCACTTCCTCCTCATTCTGACTCTCTACATCCTTGATAGTGTTTAATATCTATTGTTTAGTCAAAGTCAAGCTTGAAATGATCATGTTAGTGTTATAAGTGTGTGGAACATTACAATAATTTGGTAGCCGATTGTGGTTGGTGTTTGGGTGTTGTTTGTTAAGGTTTGGAATTCGGTCATTATCGATCAGA
The DNA here is from genome assembly GCA_013180625.2 of Boswellia sacra. Taxonomy (NCBI): domain Eukaryota; kingdom Viridiplantae; phylum Streptophyta; class Magnoliopsida; order Sapindales; family Burseraceae; genus Boswellia; species Boswellia sacra. The sequence goes on from SNVD02009956.1 coordinate 8,170, forward strand.
TCTTGGATTTCATGGCAGAGCTTTTGATAATTTTCTGTAAGATAGTTAGTGGCATGGTGAAATTCACAATACTCATTGTGTTTGTGGTCTGGTGGATAAGTGTTTGGGGTTTCTTTTAGTGGTGAGGGTAACAATTCTTCTCGAGCTTTAAGTCTTTCAAAGGCCATAGACAAAGACTGCCTAAGGTCACTGAACTTCTTGGTTGCTTGACTATGTTCAACATTCTTGGGTACTTCTCATTTATTACGATTTACCTGATTCCTCCTAGGAAAGTTCTTCTTCTATTCCATTTCTAAATCCTTAATCTGAAGACCCAAATCATACAAATTCTCAAAAGTTTTAATTGTAATGCCTAACTAGTTTGCTATAGAGTGAGGGGAGCATCCTCTTAATCACCATTTTTAGTGGATCTTTCTCGTTCGGTTTTATCACTATCATGGTGGCTTTTTCCCTCTATCGAGCAAAATATTTAGAGAACGTCTCATTCCCTTTCTGTCGGGTCATCTTGTGATCTCTCAATGGCACCTGCAACTGATATTGTAAGAATAGTAGTCAACAAATCTCTCTGATAGTTTGGTCCAATTCTCTTGAACTTTTTTTTCTTACTTATAATACCACTTCAATGCCTTTCTTTCCAAAGATCGAAAGAATAACTCTACAATTTGTTCTTTTGATAGGTCTGTCATCCCTATCATTCCAACATAATGCCTCAAATGGTCCCTCAAGTTACCTTTCTCATCAAATTTAGCAATGTCGGACATCTTTAATTTCGATGGGAGCTTACTAGCTCTAGACAACTGCATATCATGGAGATTGATAACCCCCTCAATCCCTTTTCTTTTCATCAAAGCATGAATTTTCTCCATCTTCTGAGAAACTTGTTGTTCTAGCTGCTTGCCATGCTTTGATTTTAAGTAATCATCCATGTCAAAGAAACCCTCTTCTTCTTTAGGGTTGACGATATTACTCTTTCCTTTATTAGCGCTAGACCTTGACGCATTGTTCCCTTCAAGTGGTGTCTGGAGTCAATCATGGTTGGACTCTCCATTCAGCCCTGCTTCTTGGTTTGAGTTAGTATGTGGGCCAATGTTTGGGTTTGGAATAACATTTAAGGGTGTTAGCCTGGCAGTTATCATGGTCATCATCTCCATCATTTTTTATCCCATGGCTTCTGTGTCTACCTCCATCTTATTTATCCTCTTATACAGATCCTTACGATTGGTATTGTCTCTTTCCATGGTGTTTGCTCTTTCTAATCTTCTGCCTTGCCTAACCCAAGCTATTATGACTGCAAAACAAGGGTGTTAGCATGATGCATGTATGCATGGATACAATGCATGGCCAAAGTATATCACATATTCACAATCAATTAAGACATAACAACTTTCCAAACTTATCCCTCCAATACAACGATAAAAGTCTATGTCCTCAGATTTTTGGCTTTAATCCTAAAAAAGTTGTCGACAGGGGATGTGGGATTGTGTATATAACCGTTAATGCAAGGTTGATGTGATCTCATTTTTTGTTAAATGTTTATGGTCATAGTTTTGGTGATAATACCAAAATTATCAAACACTTAATCACTCATGTTATTTTTTGTTCAATCATGATCCTATAACATTTGAATGTTATAACATCCACACATCATAAATCTAGACTGACTATCATCAACTGCTTCAGGTGATGTTAGCTGAGATATTATACTATGCATACCTAACGTATCTGATCATATAAACAATTCGTAACCTCACAATATTAGGATCAATTATGACAATGATTCTACAACAACTGTCTTACAATTATCATAGAATCATAGTCAGCTAATCAAAATGATAAGGGAAATGATTACAAAATGTTTACAACAAATTTGCTATCTATATCATGTTATTTATATATTTGTTTGACTTCAAAGGAGATCAAAACAAAGATTCTGATAGTCTTAAAGGGTAAGGACTGTGTAAACTATATGGGCTTTGGTCATAAGCGTCTAATGTCTAGGGCTTCTTTGAGTGAGAGATGCCCCTTTAGCCTGATCTCTTTTTATACCAAATAAATTAGTACATACTCAAAGGTGGTGATAATGATGAGAGTCATCAATGGGTCAAATGAAGCCAAGGACATCTAACACGAAGGCCGCACAACTAAAGATAAGGCAAGTTGTGCATTGTGTGCAAGTGTAGTGATGCATTGGATATCATTGATGAGAGAGAAATTAACAACCCAATATTCTAGTTGGAATCAACTTCTCTCTGTGCCTAATGGAGTTGCCAAACTATGGATAGCCTGCCAAAGTCGCGGCAACCTCGACATTACTTTTCCAAGTTGCCTGAGGAAGCTTAGAGGGTCATCGGATCAAGCCACAAAGGCAGGATCCGAAGAATGGAAATGAAGAGCATCCGCTATCAAAATATCAAAAATCATTAGTTGTGGATTTTGAAGCAGTAAATGCAACATTGCATGTAGTTACTTGTTTCTTAACCTAAACTAGTTGAGTCTTGGATAACTATATGAACTGTTTAGATTTATTATTCAATAATTTTGACAACTTATAACATCTAAGTTTGATGTGACCTTTTTCTCTATAGAAATAACAAGTAGGAACAAATTTGATTACCTTTATTGGGCTTGACTTAAAGGAACTCATGGGTGAGACAAAGACATCTTTACCAATTGAGTTTTGAGAGCTAGCATTTGAACTTCAACCTGAAATGTTAGTTGAAGCTTAAACAAAAACTGTTTTAGAAGTTGAAGCAATATTAACTTAATCGAATCCTAAGCCATGCTTATTTGTGCTTTTTCTCCTAAGACTTAAAACTTGATCTAGTTGAGCTGAACCAATTTTAAGCTCATCAATGCACTTATAAGCCTCTGCAAGTTTAGATATGAGTTTCTCAATCTCTTCAATTTTCTAGTACACAGCTTTCTCCAAGTTGCTCATGCAATCTTTTGCTTATGTCTTCTCACATCTGAGTTCTCTCTCTTTCTACAGATTATTGATTGCTTTTTGTTTTTCCCATGTTTCATAAAGTGCATTATAAGCAAGTTGAAGTTCCCCATGATAATCAACTTCTTCCTCTGCATCTGATTCATTATTGTTTGATATGTTATACTAAGTTATGTCAGACACAACTGCTTTGCTTTTATCAGACACATTATCAGCAAATGCAACAAAGTTACTTGAATGTTCTCCATCAACAAAATCTATTTCTGAATCATCAATCCAGGTTACACATAATCCTTTATCCATCCTTCTCTTGTAATTAGGACACTCAGATTTTATATGCCCAAATCCTTTATATTCGAAGCATTATACTTGGCCTTTTTTTTGTCAAGTTTCTCTTGAATCTTCTTGGCTGGTTCTTTCAGAAATTTCTTTGCATCAAAGCTTTTTACATTTTGCACTTTCTCAGGATTTTTCTTCTTGAGATTCTTCTTCATAAATTTGACAAAGTTTTTTGTCGAACATGCAATTTGCTCATCATCAGAATCTTCACTTTTTTTCTTTTCTGAAGTGACAGAAAAAGCAATGCTCTTTTCCTTTTTCCTTGATTTTAGCCCAACTCATATGCTTGAAGAGAACCAAGCCGTTCATTAACCCTCATGGTCTTCACATTATTGCTTTCTTAAATAGCTGTAACCTTAGGATGAAATTTATCTATTAAAGATCTAAGGATCTTTCCTACTATTTTAGCCTCAGAATAATCATCACCAAGCATGTAAGTAGCATTAGTTATTTCTCAAAGCCTACTAGTATGAAAATCACTTATAGACTCATCTTCATGCATAGTACGATTTTCATACTTCAGAGTAAAGGTATGTAATTTAGAATCTTTTACCTTTTTCGGATCTTCATGCTTTATCTCGAGAATATCCCATGCTTGCTTTGCGATTGTGCACTTTGAGATCAACCTAAATTGTTGAATATTGACATAACTAAAAATAGCATTGACTCCTTTCAAATTTTAGCTAGAAAGTCTTGATTTACTTCAAACCATCCATTTTTTTGGTTTTTCAACTTGTCTAGCTTTATTTGTCTTCATTGGTGGTGTCTATTCATGAACAATGCTAGTCCAAACTTTATCATCAAGGGATTTCAAGAAGATCTTTATCTTAACCTTCCAATAGGCATAATTTCCATCCTCGAGCAATGATAGTTGAGTGACTGAGCTTCCATTTCGTAGTCCTTCCATACCTGCAAAAGAAAAATCTTGATCTACACATGTATGTTAGTGAACTTGCTCTGATACCAATTGTTAGTTTTCGTAGTGTATGGATAGTTAACATAGACGTAATTGAAACAGTTAAGAATAATGGAACAAAATTTTTTACGTGGTTTGGCTACAACCTAGCCTACATTCATGGGCAACAGGAGTTGCAATCCATTATATTGTATATGTTTATACTCAACTTAGGACTTTTTACAATAGCAGCTACCTGCTCACTCACTAACCTAATCTATGTAAACTTGATCGCCCTTGATCACAGCTAAAGTCCTCTGCACATTCGTTTTGATGTTGCACTTCACAGAAACGTCAAACTTAACTACAACGGTTTAGTCAGACATAACTACGATAACTATTATAGAAACATGTAATTACTCAACTCTCTTAAGCTTAGACGCCTCAATAACTCTCACCAATGAGAACTGTGCACATACCTAATGCACATGAGTCATGCACAATCTAAACTCACTTACTCATAAAGATTTTACAACGAAGATCATGAAAAACAAAGACACTCAAGTGCACTTCACGTTTCTACACATTCACCACTCTTTTCTGCACTTTCATTAAGCCTTGAGTGCTTCCCTTTATATAGCCTATGTGAACAGCTATATACTTCATGTAATCAACAATTCCAATCAATATCAAATTCTTACAAAACTGAAATATGATGATTGGATAAACTATAGGGAAGCATATCATAATATCCTAATCCAAATAGGAAATTGTAATCAACTAAAATACTAAGCCAATTAGAATGAGTATTCCAATTCTAAAAGCTTTGCAACAATCAAATCTTTTCCTGAAATAAATATCTCATAATGCATTAGGAAAAAGAATATCACACATATTTTTATCATAAGGTCACAAAAATAAATTTTAATCACATGCATGAAATTGCCACGTGTCTCATTGACACAGCACTAAACAAATATTCGATTACAAGTCTATTTATAGAGATCACAAAATACAAATATGGATATCTATTAATTATATTAAAATATGTACTTCATGAATTTCTAATTATATATGTCCTACGCATTTGACTATTTGTTTATCAAAATTATATTCTCTAACAAATCTTCCATTCTATTTTTCGTGCTTATCAAATACTTATTACCTTCATCTAACTATGCTTTTGTTTGTCTATTGAATTGGATGGCAAAAGGTGACATGATGTGCCCCTAGCTACACGAGCAGATCGTGCCTAAAATTGTTCTAAGAAAATAACTTTTAAAAATATGTTATTTTAAGAAAATTTTGGCAAAGTCTCCCCTCTATTTTGGACAAAACCCCCTACCAAAACACAAAATTTTAACACTTGTAAAATATTTTCTTCACTTAACTTCTTCTAGGACATTTGTTCTCAACAACCACAACATGCCAAACGATAAATACAACTCATGCTTAACATGCTTAAAATTTAGAAATTTATACAAAGAGAAATAAAATGAAATGCTTTTGATGAAGGAAAATAAGCTATACATCATGTGGCGTTCCTTAGTATCAGAGATAGTTTAGCACCAAACCTGTAGTACCTTAGAAAAGAATTGGAAAAGAGTGAGCTAGATGCTCAATAAGTGGATATAACTTTTACAAAATAACTACTTTCTTTCTTTTAAAAAAAAATCATCTCTTAAATAAAACTCTCTCTCTCGGAAACCTCATTTTCTCAAAACAACTATATAACATTTAGTCACTTTCAAAAGAAATTAGTATACTTTTCTTTCCAAAAAAACATATAAACAACTCTTGCTTCTTAAACTTCCTTTGTAAGCTTCATTATTGTAAAACAACTAAATAGGTCCTTAAGTCATGATAAAGAAAATACTTTATAGAAATTCCTTTACTTCTTTTTCCAAGATAACATAATGTTCTACAATTTTTATATACGGTACACACACTTACCTTTACTTAAAACACTTACCTAATGTTGTATCTCAAAACAATACATATTCCTACATTTCAATCTTATATATATAGACACACACACACACTAAACATCAAACAATATAAAACATTTCAGAACACATTCCCCTTATTCTGAAGACAACATCTTTTCTTTCCTAGCTTATCAAAAAGGATGTTTACTAAAAATTAGAAATCATATAGCGTGTTACTTGCTAGAAAACCTTACCTCATTTGTACATAGGAAAACCTATCATACTTGTCAAAAATTTCATAAAAAATTTCATAAAACTTTAAGATAAAATAAGCTCTTGATTAACTTTATTCTTCAAATAGTTCTACTTATTTTTATACTTCAATAAAAATAAAAAGAATGCACTTTCTAAATCTTATAAAATAAAACCCATGATACTTATTGTGAGTGGCTGCACTCGCACCCGACTCCCTACGCAGGCTCTCCTTCGCATGCCTGGAGGGTCGCATGGACCAAGTCAAGGAGACAGGGCTTGGAGAATGAGTCGGAGTCGTCACCCGGGAAAATAACCATAGGATAATTTGGATGACGGCAGTTGATCCCTAGATTCGGATCTAACTGCCCATCACACCTTCAGAGATGAGTTTGGAAAGTTAGGTACAAGTTGCTCCCATGCGGAAGTTTATCCAGCCTCCATTATGGGTTTATTGAGTTCTAAATTCTAAAATCACCAATGTTACCCTCTCCGGATCCTAAGTTTTATTATGCACACCACCACTTTTATCTATTTATTACACATGAGGTGTTGATAATTTATATACATACATAAGAAAGGGGAGGAGAATTAATTACATTTCCATCAAACATGGGAAAAAGGATTGAGGATTACAATAATTTCATAATAATTGTGATGAAAAGTAAATTATTTCAAAATAGAGGGTCTCAAATCATCCTTTCATCATCAAATAAAGATATTAATGAGCACAATTTAAATAAGCAGAACTAAAATTAGATAAGACATTGACCATCAACTAGATCATATCATGTATAACTAGTGATTAAATGTCACATATTTGTTTGCTAATCATCGCATGCTTCATAAATAACTAACCCACAATCATGGCATAATCATTGACTACCTAATTATAGGATTATCTGCTGACCATGTATAATTAGACTAATAACTAACCACATAATTAACTACTAATTAACAACAAATTATCTACTAATCATGCATAATTGATGACTAATTAGCAACAAATTATCAACTAATTAATTACGTAATTAACTACTAAACATGCTTAATTAAACTACTAATCATGCCAATTAATTTAACAATAAGCCATCACTAATCCTAAACTAAACATGGCAATTAACTACTGATTAACTAGCACTAATCCTAAACTAAACATGGCAATTAACTACTGATTAGCACTAATCCTAAACTAAACATGCCAATTAACTACTGATTAACTAGCACTAATCCTGAACTAAACATGGTAATTAACTACTAATTGACTAAACTAATCCTAAACTAAGCATGATAATTAACTACTAATTGACTAAACTAACCCTAAGCTAAACATGGTATAATTGTTCTGAATTATACCTAATCATGGCAAACTAATCTAAACAAAATATTTAAACTAAAAAGGAGGCCCTAACAAAACTTACCAAATTTTGAATTTAATAGGAAGCCAAATCTTTGACTAGCACCGACACCTCGGAGTTCTTCAGAGGATGTCGATGGCACCAATAAAGCATCCTGAAATATTTATACTAAAGAGAGCTTCTGAAAATATTCAAAATCCCTCAAAATATGAGTTTTTAGGTATTCTTACACCCCCAAAATTGCTTACGAAGAACCAAGTGTCAAGGTCCTTCATATAAGCTCTCAAGAGCCTATAAATGAGCTCTTTTCCCGACGTGGGACTATAGCTATAGGGGCATGCCTATAAGGTTATAGGCATGCACTTGAAGGTTATGGGTGTATGCCTCTAATTAGAAGTGTCACTAGGGTTCTAGAGGTTACAGGCCGCACTTTTGCCTAAGGGTGCTTGCCTTTAATGTTAGAGGTGCGCGTTTGTAATGCTAGAGGCCCTAGCCCTATGTTACGACCTACCCAATTTACTTGCTAAAGAGCCCATTTATGTGTAAGGCTCGGCCTGGCTTCTAGAAAGTTGCAAGCTCAAGCCCGTCTTTTAGAATACTCTAAGCAAGATAGGATATTATCATAATATTCCTTTATACTTATCTATTTATGTAAAGTTCTAGATAAGGAAGAATTAGGACCATTAGATGCATTAGATCTAGGCCATTCATTTTAGAGGTGGTTCCTATATAAGCCCCTCCAAGCTCATTTGTAAAGCATCCATAACAATCCACAAGAATTCATAAAATATCTCAGCATACAGGCATTGTAAAGCTCTTCAGTATTAATACAAAGCTCTTTTGCTTAGCATTTCCTGTCTCCATCTCTTCTCTTCTTTGCCTACAGGCTCTCCAGCTCAACAGTTCTTCCTTCTCCTTGAGCGAGAAGACTAGCATCAAGGCTTACTTAGCAACTTTCGGAGTCAAGTTGCCTAAGTGCCGCACGAGCAGTTGCGCAAACCTCTAAGCTTGTGATAGTTGGTATCAGAGCACAGTTCGAGCACAAGAGCATGGCATCTGACCTTGAAGTGACCATGGAGGAACAAGTTCATGGACGAGAGGAGTAACCTCAACCATGGGCACAAGGAAAACGAGGTAAGTCCAAAGCTCCACCCTCGGAGTCTTTAGAACCTCATGTTGAAAGCTTAGAGCAAGCACTCTCGGGGATGGGCAATGCAATTGAGGGCCTCACCGACCGTCTCAAAGGCCTAAAGACAGATTATGGCGTGATCACCCAAGCAGCGAAGTCCAACATCCTTGAGTTTAGCAATGCCTATGAGAAGGAGTTGCACAACCTTACACGAGAGCTCATCGGCTTGCGGACCTTTGTGGAGAATGAGTTGCGAGCAATTCGTGCGGATGTGGATGAATCCCGCACGGAATGGGAGAATCATCAGTGTGACCATGGTAATCCCTCTTACCCAAGTGGGCTAAGCACCATACACGTGCCTACTCCTACCATATACAATGGCACTCGCAATGCCACGGAAGTTGAAAACTTCCTATTTGGCTTGGAACAATACTTCGAAGCCAAACATGTCAATGATGATGCTTCGAGGATCGGCATTACGCCCATATTCCTTCGAGATGTAGCCCAATTGTGGTGGTGTTGCAAGCATGGCGACGTGGGCAGAGGCATCTTATCCCTCCGCACATAGGAGGATTTCAAGAGAGAGCTTCGAAAGCACTTCTCTCCTAGCAATGCCAAGAAGGAGGTAAGGGGTCGCCTCCACCGTTTGAAGCAAGATGGCACAATTCGTGAGTATATCAAAAACTTCACCACCATCATCCTCGAGATCGAGGACATGTCCGAGAAGGATTCTCTCTTCTACTTCCTTGACGGGTTAAAGGATTGGGCGAGGGTTGAGCTCGAAAGGCGTGGCGTACAAAACCTTGACGACGCTATAGCCGTGGCCGAGTCCCTCATTGACTACACATCCCAATCCAAGGAGAGGAAGACCAACCAAGGAAAAGGTGGGGGAGAGCAGAATTCCAAGAAGGATAATGGCCGAAAGGAAGGTGGTGCACGGAAACCATCCGGGGGAGACAAGCGTGACACACCCAACAAAGGTAAGTCCGATACCCCCAAACCTAAAAGTCCTTGCTTTATTTGTGATGGTCCTCATTGGGTTCGGTATTGACCAAAGAGGAAGGCCCTCAATGCCTTAGCCGCTCAACATGAGAGCATGCAAAATGAGGAGCCTCAAGCGGGGATGGGTTCTCTCCGCACAATTGGCGCACTCAAGAGACCCACACATATGCAAAAGGGTCTCATGTATGTGAGTGCCACCATCAACGGCAAGGATGTGCGTGCAATGCTTGATACTATAGCCACGCACAATTTCATTTTCGAAGACGAGGCCAAACGGCTAGGCCTCAGGTATGTTAATGGAGGAGGTACCATTAAGGCGGTAAATTCACCCGCCACAGCAATCTTGGGAGTATCCAAGGCAACCTTGGTATAACTTGGCACATGGAGCAGAAAGCTTGATTTTTCCATCGTCCCCATAGACGACTTTCAAGTAGTGCTTGGCATGGAATTCTTCGACCAAGTCCATGCCTTCCCCATACCATCTTCCAACTCCCTCAACATCCTTGACGGCACGGTTATGGCGGAAGGGGTAGTGAAGGTTGAAAGCAAGATGCTAACCGTACTACAATTAAAGCGGGGGATGAAGATGGATCCAAGCTTCCTTGCCACCATTCGAGAACTAAACGATGGCGAGGACATTGCCTTTATCAAGGATCCATTGCCAAGATGAGTTCAATTCATCCTTGATGAGTACAAGGACATAATGCCCCAAGAAATTCCAAAGAAGTTGCCTCCACGATGAGAAGTGGACCACCAAATTGAGTTGGAGCCCAGTGCAAAGCCTCTAGCCATGGCGCCTTATCGTATGGCACCACCCGAACTTACAGAGTTGAAGAAACAACTTCAAGACTTGCTTGATGCAGGCTACATCCAACCCTCAAAAGCTCCATACGGTGCACCCGTCCTATTACAAAAGAAGAATGATGAATCCCTCCGCATGTGTATTGACTATCAGGCACTTAACAAGATCACTGTCAAGAACAAGTACCCGATTCCACTCATTGTAGATTTGTTCGACCAACTCGAGAAGGCTCGATACTTCACCAAGCTTGATTTGAGATCGAGGTACTATCAAGTGCGGATTGCCAAGGGTGACGAGCCAATGACCGCATGTGTGACAAGGTATGGTGCTTATGAATTCTTAGTCATGCCATTCGGTCTCACCAATGCACCCGCTACATTTTGCACCCTCATGAACAAACTCTTCCATCCCCACCTTGATCGGTTTGTGGTAGTCTACTTGGATGACATCGTCATTTATAGCACAACTCTTGAAGAGCATGCACAACATCTTCAACAAGTCTTCCAAGTGCTTCGTGACAATGAACTCTATGTTAAAAAGGAGAAATGCTCTTTTGCTTAACAAGAAGTAGAGTTCCTTGGCCATTGTATACGGGATGGGAAACTCATGATGGATCAAGCCAAGGTGAGGGCCATTCAAGAATGGGAGCCTCCTACCAATGTACCGGAGCTACGATCTTTCCTTGGGCTGGTTAATTACTTTCGGCGGTTTATTAAAGGCAATTCAGCCAAAGCCGCCCCACTCACGGATCTTCTCAAGAAGAACCACACATGGCACTGGTCCGAAGAGTGCCAACATGCCTTCGAGGGGTTGAAGAAGGCAATATGTGAAGAACCGGTATTGGTGTTACCCGACCACACCAAACCATTCGAGATGTACACGGATGCATCTGACTTTGCCATTGGGAGAGTTCTCAAGCAAGAAAGGCACCTCATTGCCTATGAGAGCCGCAAGCTCAATGACACGAAGTGGCGATACACGGTCTAAGAAAAAGAGATGACCGCCATCATCCATTGCTTACAGGTTTGGCAACATGACTTGCTTGGTTCCCACTTTGTCATCAAAACCGACAATGTGGCCACAAGCTATTTCCAAACACAAAAGAAGCTGAGCCCCAAACAAGCACGATGGCAAGATTTCTTGGCCGAGTTCGACTATAGACTTGAGCACAAAGCAGGCAAGGCAAATGTTGTGGCCGACGCCCTAAGTCGCAAGGCGGAACTTGCCACATTGAGTGCAAGTCGTCCACAAAGTGTGCTCCTCGATCGCATCAAACAAGGTCTAGAGCACGACCCCATAGCCAGCAATCTATTGAAGTTGGCAAGTGAGGGGAAGACACAGCATTTTTGGCATGATGAAGGCTTACTCCTCATAACAGGTAACCGCCTCTTCGTGCCTAGATATGGAAACTTGCGGAAGGAGATCATCAAGGAGTGCCATGATTCCAAGTGGGCTGGTCACCTAGGTATGGCACGAACCCTTGCACTCTTGCAAGATTCCTACTATTGGCCTCAAATGTGGGAAGACGTGGAAGGCTATGTAAGGACTTGTCTTGTGTGCTAACAAGACAAGGTTGAGCACCAACGTCCATCAGGATTGCTTGAACCCCTACCCATTGCAGAAAGGCCATGGCAAAGCGTCTCGATGGACTTCATTGTGGCCTTGCCAAAATCCGAAGGGTATGGAAGCATAATCGTGGTAGTTGATCGGTTTAGCACATATGCCACCTTCATACCCGTCTCTACGGATTGCACCGCGGAGGAAGCCGCTCGAGCATTCCTCAAACATATGGTGAAGCTATGGGGTGTGCCACAAAATATTGTAAGTGATTGTGACCCTCTCGAAGGGACGCTTTTGGGGAGAGCTCTTCAAAATGTTGGGGACCGACTTGAGCTTTTCAACAAGCTTCCATCCCCAAACCGATGGGTAAACCGAGCGCATCAATGCCTTGCTTGAACTATACTTAAGGCATCATGTGAGCGCCCATCAGCATGATTGGGCAAAGTTACTAGACGTTGCCCAATTCTCACATAATCTCCAAAGGAGCGAGGCAACGGGCAAGAGTCCCTTCGAGATTGTGACGGGAGAACAACCAATGACTCCACATGCCATAGCCTCGACATATGGAGGAAAAAGCCCAAGGCCTACAAGCTTGCAAAGCAATGGCATGAGCAAGCCGATATTACAAGAGCATGCTTGGACAAGGCCACCAAACGGATGAAGAAGTGGGCAGATACGAAGAGACGACACCTCACATTTCAGGAGGGGGACTTGGTACTTGTCAAGCTCCTACCCTAACAATTCAAATCACTTCGCAAAGTGCACAAGGGGTTGGTGCGAAAATATGAAGGTCCCTTCCCAATTCTTAAGTGAGTGGGTGAAGTCTCTTACAAGGTTCGGTTACCACCCAACCTTAAGATTCATCCGGTCTTCTATGTCAGTTTCCTCAAGCCCTATCATGAGGACAAGGAAGATCCTAGTCGAAGCAAGTCCAAGAGAGCACCCACAGCCGTAGTTACAGCATTTGACAAGGACGTGGAATAAATCCTTACGAATCGGGTAATACAAAAGAGGGGAGTTCCACCATACATGGAATAGTTGGTAAGATGGAAAAACCTTTCAGATAGTGAGGCGAGTTGGGAACGCGAAGACACCTTGTGGCAATTCAGAAAGCACATCCAACGCTACAAGAAAGAGAGCGCTCCAGGGACGTCGTGGAATTAGGTGAGGGAGGATGTTACGACCCGCCCAATTTACTTGCTAGAGAGTCCATTTATGTGTAAGGCTTGGCCTGACTTCTAGAAAGTTGCAAGCCCAAGCCCGTCTTCTAGAATACTCTAAGCAAGATAGGATATTATCATAATATTCCTTTGTACTTATTTATTTATGTAAAGTTCTAGATAAGGATGAATTAGGACCAATAGATGCATTAGATCTAGGCCATTCATTTGAGAGGTGGTTCCTATATAAACCCCTCAAAGCTCATTTGTAAAGCATCCACAACAATCCACAAGAATTCACAAAGTATCTCAGCATACAAGCATTATAAAGCTCTTCAGTATTAATACAAAGCTCTTTTGCTTAGCATTTCCTGTCTCCATCTCTTCTCTTCTTTGCCTACAGGCTCTGCGGCTCAACGGTCCTTCCTTCTCCTTGAGCGAGAAGACTAGCATCAAGGCTTACTTAGCAACTTTCGGATTCAAGTTGCCTAAGTGCCGCACGAGCAGCTACGCAAACCTCTAAGCTCGTGACACATAGCTTACTAGCATGGTTGACCGCTGCCCCCGCCAATAGGACATCGGTCCTAAGCTTACTTGGCTTTCCAACCCCATTCTTAGTGTTTGATTCTTAGTCTAGGAAGGACTTCTGATTGTTGTCTTTGGCTATCATCAGTTGGCCTCAAAACCATAAGCAAACTTTCAATGCTTACACTTATGCTAAAACCATTACTTAAGCTCTAATTAAAACATAAAACATAATTTCCATAAAAATCTTCTTTCAAATAACTTATGCAAATAATGCTTCTTTTATCAAGCTAATTCATATAAACGTATTTAAAACACTTTTGATTATACTAAACAAGTACCCCTGAAGCTGTCTGATCCTATCTAGCAAGATCTAACATCACATAGGTAAAGCTATCTGAATCTCCTTATATGTAGTGAGATTTACATCACATAGGTAAAGGTATCTGTACCTCCTCATACCTGATGAGATATAACATTACACAAGTAGAGCTATCAGTACCTGGCGAGATCTAACATCACAAAGGCTTGCTAAACTGGTCATATGCATGCATACAACTGCCCCCAAAATGCTAAAGCGCCTATATCACATAGCCTAAAGCCTCTATATGTACCTAAGCAGGCCCAAAGGCCTTTATCTATATATCTGTATAACTAAATCTGCGATCTCATTGTCTAAGTGAGATGGGTACTTGTTTAGTATAACATAACTAAATTTTCTTCTTATATCTGCTAAAACTGATATTTGGTTTTTTTTTTTAAATACTTCATAATCTGAGCTTTACTTTCCATATCATAAGCTAAACTTTACTTTTCATATAACTTAATCAGAATTTATGCAAACTAACTTTGAAAGTATTCATATCATTTTAAAATCCACGATGAACATCTAAAAGAGCATTTTCAAATACTTCAAGAAACTTTTGAACAGAATGCTAGAATTGTTATAAATCTCATGATTAACACCATTTATCTAATATGGTGAAAACATTCCCCTTAAAATCAACATTTAAACAAAAAATCTGAATTTAAAACTTATTTATAACCCATAAAAGAAAATAATATTCTTTTTCAACTCACAATAAACTATAGCTTTTCTTTTTAACCCCAAATCTCTTACTTCGCATCTAACACTCCTTTCATTCAAATATGCTTCAAAAGACATAAACAATTTTATCCACTAATAAAATACATTATAAAAACTTTCTTTCTAATTATACAATATTACAAGATTAAATACTCATAATACAAAAATATTTGCATTTAAAGTTTTTAATATTTCTCTTTAAAACTTCAATATTGAAAATTTAATCACTATTCAACCATAAAACCTATCAACATAGATTACTTACCTTTTATTTAAAATACTTCAATATTCAAAATTTCAAAGACTTCCAAAATCTTAAAAATCATGATTTTAATGAAAATTATTGAATATCAAAAAATTCCAGAATTTTGCTTTCTAGTCCCTACAAAATCTGGAGTAGTTTTCAGAATTTTAGTTCACCCCTACTGCTAGACAGTTTTAAAATTTTACAGTTTCACCCCTATAGAAATCCAATTCAAATTTCCAAAGCTTTTCTGCAAAAATTTTGCTATTATTTAAGCATAAGCCAACCATCACTCCCATTTTTCTTTAAAAACTTAAAATACTTTTTCAATATATGTACATATATAGTTGAAAAGAAAAAAACAAAATACTAGAAATATAACACATAACCTTAAAGCTTTTTCACTTAATATAACATGTCTACTCTAAAAACTCAATCATCCTTATTTTTAAAACTAATATTTTTATGAAATCCTTAACAACATACTTACTTCGACTAACATGCTAACTTTTATACATTCTATAAATCACCTTAATTCACTTTTCTCTTATATCTGGCGAAACAAAGCAGCTGTTCTTTTAAAATCAAACATTCACTTAATACTTTAAATACTTTCCAAAGAAACTTTAGTTTTGCTAAATATTCAATTCATGAGACTAAATTTACAGAAAATCATAATAATTCAATCTAATAAGAATATTGAAAATCTTTTATCCACAAACGTATAACACAACCTATAAATATCTTTCTATCTCCAAGTCAATGCTTCACACCCCCATGTATTTCAAATTATCATAATCAACCATTCTTTATTCTTATCAATAATTAATATATCCTAAAACTATTAATAACCTAATTAATCAATTTAACTAATAATTTAAATCATATGGAAAACTAAAGATTTAAATTTACTAAAATATAAAAATCTTAAGATATAATTCACTCACTGAATTTAAGCTCATTTTTGGCTAAGAAACGTTCTAACAATTACTTGACGACCGAAAACCATCACCAGAAATGTTGTCGAAAATCGTCGTCGGATAGAGGAATAGTGATCAAAAATCATTTTCTCCAATTAACAAATTTCACATCTTAACATGCCACAATATGGTTAGAAAGAGCTTGGAACAAGCTTCAAACTGATGTAAATATTGAATGATAACTCATCGAATCATGGGCGCAAAATGCATAATAAGCTGTTGGCTTCCTAGATTCGATTTGCAAAATTCATAGAGAATCCGGTGACAAGACACATTTGGATGGAAAGAGGACAGAATAAGCTTCAAAACGGCATAAAGTGGGGCTAGAGACTCATTGAAAATCACTCATAATCACCAGTCAAAAGGACTACAGGCTGTCAATAGAGAAACTGCACTGTCCCCCCTTTGTTTTCCTATTTTGTCTTTGGCCCCTTATTTTGTTTTAAGCTGGTTGTATAAAAGAGAAAAGGGTTGGGCTGGGTTGGCTAATGTATATAATTTGGGCTTGGGCTTAGGCTTTGTTCTCATGGGCTAGGTGTTACAGAAGGTCTAAGAGGAGTAATGAAAAAGTTATGAATATGAAATATATGGTTTATGTTTATGATTATCAGATGATATGGCTGTAGGAGTTTTCGATCGAGTTACATTGAACCAAGAGGGAATCCTATCTCATATCTTTAAGTTTACACCATTTTAGCATTTGAAGACACACTATGGAACCAATCTGGCTAGTTAAGGCTACATAATTAATAATATTATAGTATTCAAAGGTATGCTTTTTTAGTTTTTATCTTTCAAGGTCATCTATCGATTTGGGTATTAGAGAAGTGCTACGAATTTTGAAATATTTACATATATGTTTGGTTAATTGAACTAATCTATCACTTGTATGCGTTAGCATATGCAAATCGTCATAGAGGCTTACAAATCCCAAAAGATCATGGTCAGTCTACGGAGTTTTACTCTACAAAAGTTTATGCAAAATCATGAAAGATCATAGATTTTACGTAGGATTTTTAGGAGTTTAATTAGGATTGGAGGTTAGTTTAGGATAAGTTGTTATTTATTTAATAATCTTTAGTTTAATGTGAATTTATGTTCATCTCTTATGGTTGTATATAAATTGATAAGTGGTTGAATAAAAAACAGAATTGAAGGATTTCCTAAATTGTTGGTATTTCTGTGGAGTGTGGTTCTCTCAAAACAACCGAAACTTTACATTCTATCAAGAATTTACTTGGTAGACCTTTTTAAATTACTTTTCAAACTTAATTTGTTTTTTTTGGTTATACATGGGTTGAATTTGGAAGTATTACTGAGATAATTGTCTTTTTCACGTTAATTGACAATAATTTATTTGATTTCATAAGTACAGAAAATAGTGATTAAAAGAATGATAATTATCTTCTATATTGAATGATGAAAAACAAGGAAAAAATAGAGGACAGAACGTAATTCGCTCTCTCTAATAACAGGATACAACAAGTCAAAATCGTAAACAAAATCCTTCAAAATAGAAACCTTAACTAACTAGGCTTTTGGATAATATCCTACCCTAATCCTTTATTTGAGGAAATAAAAAATAAATAGTAAAATCTTATAATTTACATAAGCCTTAATTACTCAAATATTCTAGATTTCTACACTCCATCTCAAGTTAGACAGATGTTTAACATTCCCAGTTTGGAACTTAAGTCTTTGAAAATTTGTCCTAGGAAGAGCCTTGTTGAGAATGTCTGTAATTTGGTGGCGGGTTGGAGTATGCAGAGGTGTCACGATCCCAACTTCTATCTTCTTCTTGATGAAATGGCAATCTATCTCTGTATGTTTGGTCTGGTCATGGCAATGCTTATTGCTGTTTGATTATCACAAATCAAATTCATAAGTTCATTTAATAAAATAAACAATTCAATGAGAAGTCTTTGTAGCCACATTCCTTCACAATATCCATGGGCCATTGCTCTAAATTCAACTTTAACGCTACTTCTGTAACTGCCGATTGGTTTTTGCTATGCCTACCAAATTTCCCTACACAAATGTATAATACCTTGAAGTAGACTTGTGATCTATTACCAAACCTGCCCAGTCAACATCAATATAGACTTGAATCTTCCTGTCATAGTTCTTTTGGAAAAATAGTCCTTATCTTGGTGTCATTTTTGGGTATCTCAAGATTTGATAAACAATCTTCATATGTTTCTCTATAGGACTATTCATGAACTAACTAACCATACTGATTGGAGAACTAATACCTAGTCTAGTATTAGAGAGATAGATTAGTCTGCCAACAAGTCTTTGATACTAACCATTATCCAATAGGGCACTGTCACGTTTGATTCCAAGTAACCGTTGAATCTATGGGAGTATCTGCTAGTTTGCAAACCAACATTGCTACTTCTTTTAAAAGATCAAGGACATGTTTGTGTTGTGAGACTGAAATACATTTATGTGATTGTGCAACCTCTATAGTAGCAAATATTGAGATTACTAAGTCTTTAATCTCGAATTCTTTGGGTAGAAGTCCCTTATGTTTGCTTGTTTCTTCTATAAAGTCCCTTGTGAGTACAATGTCATCTACATATACTATTAAAATAGTTGATTTACCTCTACGTGATTTTTTGACAAAAAGTATATGATCAGCTTGACATTGTAGGTACCCATCTAGTTTGACAATTTTGGTAAATCTATGAAGCCAAGCATGTGGGAATTGTTTTTAAGCCATATAGGGACTTTTGAGTTTATAGACTTTATTGGCTTTAGTAGATGTGTGAAAATGGGGAGGAATTTCTATTTATACTTCTTCTTCAAAATCACCATTGAGGAAAGCGTTCTTGACATCTAGTCGGTAAAGTGGCCAATTTGAGTTATATGCAAGAGATAAGAGAACCCGTTCGGTGTTGAGTTTTTCTTTAGGAGCGAATGTCTCTTGATAGTCAATTCATAGGATTGAGTGACCCTATTGCCACTAGATGTTCCTTGAACCTATCTATGTTTCCATCAGTGTGAATAGGGCTTTCATCCCGCTAAAGCATTTCACTACTTTGTCATTATATCAAAGCTCATTAAAGAGTTAAGAGAACAAAGATCAAGGCTTTAAAGGCAAGTTTGGAGACTTATGGAGTCGCCACCCATTTCTTAACATGAAAAATGAGTGATGGTAGTCTGATCTATCCCCTCTAGACCTTGACACATCTAAAAAAGGATTCTCCCAAGTATAGGAGTGTCAAAATAATAAATCCGGTAAGACCGGGGTTGATCCACAAGGAAGGGGATTTAGCAGTACAAACTATAAAACGAGAGAATAAGATATGAATAATGTAAATAAATGGCAAGATAATATTAACAAATATAAGTAAAAATGGTAGGTGGTACTATGACCATTCAAATGAAAAACAAAAACAAAAGGTGGTAAAACCATCCATAGAAATAAGAGGTAAAACCTACCATAGCAAATGAAAGAAAAAGTTCATAATCAATAAACAAGAATACTTAAAACACACAAGTACTAGGAATTAAGACGACAATAATGAAAGCTAAACTTAAGGGATCCACCCTTGATATATCAAATAAGGATAAACAATCCAATTATAACTCAATTGGAATCCACACATCAAGGAGTTTCCAATTGAAAGGTATGTCATTTAAGCCCATTTTAGTTATATGAATTATATTTGTTTCGTTACCAATATTTATACCACTTCTTGTAAATGGGTTCAAGCATCCAATGTGCTAATCACCATATTTCTACAACAAATCAAGGTTCCTAACTAAACTTCTGTTAGTAAGGAAGAACTACACGACATCTAGAAAGGATCCAAGCATTTGATGTACCAAGGATTGTCTACAATGGATCAAGACCTCCACTTTACGAGTGGTGTCAAGATTGATCAAGGAAATAAATATAAATCATATAAAATAAATAACAAAAGATTATGATTATTAAGCACATATCAAAGGGTTAGAAAATCCTTATTCTCATATCAAGCGTTTCACCCTTTCACCTTAGCAAAATAGAATTTAGTAAGACATTATGAAAGAAAGAAAACAATTTGCAAGAAAAAGAAGATTTATTAATAACGTTAAAACAGAAGAGAGAAAAACATAATAACAAGAGATCCTAGCCAAGGCCAAGATGCCCTAATGGCTTATAATGCACCTCTATTTATAGATACATTCAGGGGTAAACTTGTTAAATTACAAATGGACAATTGGAAAATATCTTGTTAACAATTTGAATCATCATGTGCACCAAATATGACCACCGATTTTGGCACTAAATTATTTAGAATTTTGATCATGGGCCTTCATGAAATTGTAGATATTTCTCTCAGCTTTCTAGAACATCTTGATTCATACGATTTAGATACGTATATCAAGAGATATGGTCAAAATACAGAGGTATAGTCAAGCTGGGTCGAAACTGCGATGGGTTCACTTCAAGCCCATTTTTGGTCTACTAAGAGCCCGAATTGGCTGATGCTTGTGAATCACGATCTTGTAGATAATTTAATCAGCTTTCCATGAAATCAAGATTTGCACCATTTTAATCTATAAATAGAAAGTTATGCCTATTTTACCGAACCTATAACAAAAACTGAAATTAAGATAAAGCTAATTCAAAAGATGCAAAGACTACAAATATGCTTAAGTTGAGAAATTTAATAACACTATTAATGTGATGTGATGAATTAAGCTCTTACTAAGCATACATATTTAAGTGTTAATCAGACCTAGACTCCGTTCAACCCTTTAGAGTTGGGTTCAAAAGTTAGATACAAGATTTTACTCGCCTGGACATGAATCTAGCGTCCACTTGGATTTGTTGAGTTCAATGTTTTATACGTATTCATCATTGTCTATTAACCTAGCCATTTTTTAGCAAACAACCAGATTTTATCTTCTTAGCATATGATGTCACAAAGAATGGAAAGAGAAATGATTACAATTCCTAAAACATGGGGGAGATAGGGAATGAGATTACATCATTGTTTCCCTAAGAATGAACTAAAAGAAAGAAATAAATTGTAACTCGAAAACAAACAATAATGACTAACTTGAATGAATCACAAAATCAATAGACAAAATAAGCAAAGAATCATAGCGTCATCCTGCCAGCTATCAAAATATGGCAACAAAGAAGTATATAATTCAAATGAGATTCAATTAGGGAACGAATCCCTTATCACCAATTATAAGCCCATTCACTACTCATTAAACCTCTCACATATTCAAGAAGAAAGAAAACAAAAGAAGATTTCAAGTGAATGGTGATTCCTTATCACTAAATACGAGTCTGTTACCACTCTACCAAATCCATTCATGCAACGCAAAAGAAGATTAAAGAAAGGGTAGAAGAAGAAGAAGAAAAGCATTAAACAAAACAATCAAAATGATGTTCCTTCACCAACAAATGTGAATCCATTGACACATCCGAAAAAGGATTGTCTCCCAAGTATAGGAGTGTCGAAGTAATAAACCCGGTGAGTCCGAGGTCGATCCACGAGGAAGGGAATTTTAGCGTTACAAATTATAAGATAAGCAAATATGGTGTGAATAATTCAAAGAAATGACTAGATAATATCAATAAATATGTAAGATGATAGGCGGTATTACCGACCATTCAAATATAAAACAAAAAGCAAGAGGAGGTAAAACCATCCATGGAAATAGGTGGTATAACCAACCATAGTAAATTAAAGAACAATTTCATAAGGTGGTAGAACCTACCATAGTAAATAAAATAAAAAGTTCATAAACAATAGAATAATTAAAATACAAAGGAATTAACACAATAACAATGAAGGCTAAGGTTAGGGGATCCGCCCTTGATATTTCAAATAAGGATAATTAACCCATTTTAGTTATATGAATTATATTTGTTTCATTACCAATATTTATACCACTTCTTGTAAATGGGTTCAAGCATCCAATGTGCCAATCACATATGTCTACAACAAATCAAGGTTCCTAACTAGATTCGTGTCGGTAAGGAAGAACCATACATCATCTAGAAAGGATCCAAGCATTTGATGTGCCAAGGATTGTCGACAATGGATCAAGACCTCCACTTTACGAGTGGTGTCAAGATTGATTAAGAAATTAAATATAAATCATATTGAATAAACATTATAAGATTAAGATTATTAAGCACATATTAAGGGTTAGAGAATCCTTATTCTCATATCAAGGGTTTCACCCTTTCACCTTAGCAAAAGAGAAATTAGAAGAACATTATAATAGAAAGAAAATAAAATGCAAGAAAAAGGAAATTCATTAATAACATAAACACAAAAAACACAATACAAGATCCTAGCCAAAGCCAAAATGTTCCAGCCAAGGCCAAGATGCCCTAATGGGTCACAAGGCACCTCTATTTATAGATACATCCAGGGGCAAACTTGTCAAATTACAAGGGCATAATTGTCAAATATTAGTTGTAAATATCTTTGACAATTGGGATCATTAGGCACCGACTTTGACCATCAATTTTGACATCAAAATATTGTGAATTTTAATCACATGTCTTCATGAAAGTTGTAGATATTTCTCTCAGCTTTCTAGAACATATTGATTTGCACAATTTGGATACGTATTTTGAGAGATACCGTCCAAATACTGAGGCCTGGTCAAACTGGGTCGAGACTGTAGATGGGTTCACTTCAAGCCCAATTTTGGTCCATTAAGAGCCCGAATTTGATGATGTTTGTGAAATGCAATCTTGTAGACAATTAAATCAGCTTTCCAAAACATTAAGAATTGCACCATTCTGATCTATAAATAGAGAGTTATGCCCATTTTACCGAACCTGTAACAAAACCAAAATTAAGAGAAATTAATTCCAAAGATGCAAATGCTACAAATATGCTTAAGTTGAGGAATTTAATGACACTATTAATGCAATATGATGAACTAAACTCTTATTAAACATGCATATTTAAGTGTTCATCACACCCCCCAACTAGCTTATTGCTAGTCCCTAGCAATTAAAGCGTTATTATTTAGAAGTGATTTATAGAATTTTACATCCAAGGTGGTCATTATTGCACTCTCCTTGATTTTATCCAAATAAACAAACTCTCAACTGTTTTTTTTTTTTTAATGACTCATGTACCCTTCAGTCAAGATATCCACAAACCTTCTTTTGTGCTCAGTTGACACATGACTATGGGGCTTATTAGAAATAAGCCATATCGGTTCTAGTATTTGTTAAGGCTAACAACCTTAGGTAGGGGATATTCATTCATTTTATACATTTTTTCTTTTTTTTCTCTTTTTTTTTTTTTTTTTGAAAGAATGCATCTTTAACCCATGTAGCGAGCCTTAGGCTAATGACTCCCAGACCAGTTGGCCTTAGGGCATTAGGTGTTAAGACACCCCTACGAGCTTAACGACTCGGGTTGCCGATGCTTTATTTTTGCTTAGAAACTTGTGGATAGTGCAATGTTCAATCCCATTAAGCTTTCTCCTTAATCCATGTAGCGAGCTTTGGGCCAATAGCTCCCAAACCAGTTGGTCTTAGGGTATTAGGTGTTGAGGCACCCCTCGGGCTTAATTGCTCGAATTAAGGAGGCTACAAGACCAAACTTATCCACCATAATTTCCTTCTTTTTTTTTTGTTTTTTTCATTTTTCATTTTTATTTTTTTTTTTAAACTTTCCCCTTCCTTTTGTTGTTATCCTAAACAAAACAAAAGAACTCAAATATTGCAATATTTCATTTCGCCAACCCACAATCATACATCAAGGTATGTGTGTGTGTGAAGAAAGGTTCATGAATACTTGCTTAATGAGTACATAAGCACACAATTTATTAAATGATAAGGTTGTGAGAGTTCATAGATTTGAATAATTCAAAGTGAAATGAATAAGACCTCCTTGTTATAAAATTCAAAAATCAAGACTAAATAATATCAAGTTAGCTAAAATGAGTTCACAGAAAAAAAAATGACAAATTGGTTAGAATGGGTTTCAAGAGTTCAAACTGGTCCTCCCTACTCTGCCATTCCTGACCCAGAATGCGTCTCAAGAGGATTTGAACTCCTTACACCGCACTCTGAATCTAATTACTAACTCGCTTTTTTTTTTTTTTTGCAAGAAAAAATAAAAATTTCAAGACACACTTATGTCTACTATCCTTCCCCCCCAACCAAATGAAACATTGTCCTCAATGTTTAAATGTAGAGAGATAAAGTATAGGAGACATTACCTGAAGCTTCTGTTATTCAAGAGAGATGACCTGAAAGACTCATAAAATAACATGCTAAAAATAAAATAAAATAAAAGACAAAAAAAAATTACAAATGGAGATTCAGATCCAATTTGCACTTTTTGTTTTGCCCGCCTGCCCAATTAATTTGAGTACTAGCTGGGTCAGGTTCATACTCAACTTTTTGTAATTTGTCAAGTAACTCGCCAGCAGAAGTGGCAGAAACAAGGATCTGTCTCGCCAAATGAGGGATAAAATTTTGTTCCACAGCTACATCAACAAAAATTATTAAAGGATCAAAGAAATTGTTAACATTCAACAAACCTATGGGTTTTTGATGGAGATTTCAGTTGGGCCCAAGAGGGGGGCAAAAAAAATTGAAAAATTTCTCAAGAGTGCCAAAGCCACCTGTACACAGCACTAAAGGCATTGAATTGATGAGCATATATGCCATGCGTTCATGCATAGAGGAGACCTGTATTTCCTTCCCAACCGTTTTTCCAACAATACTTTCTACAGCCAAAGCTTTAGGAATAACTCCTAAAACTTGAGTACCTCCTACATATGCAGCTGTTGACACACAACCCATTAACCGAGGCTACCTCCCCCATAAACCACATGAATCTTTCTTTCAGCCAGTAGCCTACCAAGATAATTTGCTTACTTCTACGAACTCTTCCTTTTACCTGGTCGAGATCCACAAAATACACATATCCTTTGGATTCGACGTTTTGAAGTTCCCTCCATGTCTATGTGACTCTCTAACTATGTGTGAAGATGAGACCAAGACATGTGGTATTTATGGAGTGCAAAAAGGTATGTTAATGATGATATCTATCTAGGTAGCTCGATTGTTTGTTGAAAAAAGTTGACAATAATGCAAAAAAAAAGGTCAAAAGATGATGAAATAAGACACCATAAGTCAAACAAAAGATACAAATTCAAAAATGACAGCTCTGAGGTATTAAAATTCAAAAATGATGGCACGCATGCATATGTACAGGTAGTTGTGACTGTGGCTCACATCTTCCTCTGGTTTTACGTCCAGAACGGCTTAAACACCTTCTATGAGTTGGGGATATGCTTCCCATCCAGTTTTCTTATAAACTGGCAAATAGGGTTGTTTTGAGCAGATTCCAAAGACTATAGCGTTCCTGCTCATCGCGGAGGAATTGATGTCCACAAATTAAAAATTTCCTGCTGCACAAGTCCACAAGAATGCGGTCTCAAGAGTCGTTCGGATATCATCAAAGATCCTACTCAGTCCATTCGATGAACTGTAGTTTATCCTTCTCGATTGTTAGACAAAATACCAAAGAGCAGTCAAACGCTGGTTACAAGCCATCTTGGCACATCTGGGTACAAAACTTGCAACCTTTTTGCTCTTCGCTTTTTGGCATAAGAGCTTTTTCCCAAACCTGGCATATGGGAAACAAGATTATCTGAAAACTCACACGAGAATCGAACCTTGGCTTCAATTAACCATCTTAAATCAGCAGGAATACCCTTACGCATCAACAACCTTAGTCTTTCTGCACGAGCTTTATAAAATTTAAGCAAATCATTTTGAGGAAGAGAGGGAAAATGTTTGTGCAATTTTGAGAGAATGGTATCCATGTGAAGAAAATGAGAGAGAAGAAAAGAAAATGGATGCAAGCAACAGTTTTTAGGGAACTGAAAAACCGACTTTAATAGTCACGGAATACCGTATCCGCCACTTGACCGGGAAAAATCAATCCTTAAAAAGGATCGACTAAAGCAATGGACTCTTCATTTTGGTCAACATTTTCAAAGAATGGTTTTAACCATTGTCCATTAACTTTAAACACATGACCATTCTTTGGGTTCTCAATTTCAACTGCTCCATGAGGGAGAACATTTTTAACAATGAAAGGCCCAGTCCAACGTGACCGAAGTTTAACAGGAAATAAATGCAACCTTGAATCATACAAAAGAACTTTTTGTGAAGGTTCAAAAGATTTTCTAAAAATAAATTTGTCATGAAAAACCTTCATTTTTTCTTTGTAGATTTTAGAATTTTCATAAGCCTCATTCCTGATTTCTTCAAGTTCACTCAGTTGGAGTTTACGTAACTTGCAAGCATCATTCAAGTTTGTGGTAAATGTTTTAATGGCCCAAATAAGCTTTAGTCAATTTCACTGGGGCCAGTGACAAGGTTTTCTGTAAATAATCTATAAGGAGACATTCCCAATGCTGTTTGGAACGAGTTTCGGTAAGCCAAAGTGCATCATTAAGTCTTAAAGACCAATCTTTACGATTTGGGTTAACCGTTTTTTCTAAGATCTGTTTTATCTCCCTATAAGCTAATTCAACTTGTCCACTTGTTTGTGGGTGATAAGGTGTAGAAATTTTATGGGTTATTCCATATTTCTTCATTAAAGTTTCAAATGGTTTGTTACAAAAATGTGTACCCCCATCACTAATAATGGCTCGAGGAATTTCCAAATCTACTTAAGATATTCTCCTTCAAGAATTTGACAACTGTTTTGTGATCATTGTTTCGACATGGACTTGCCTCGACCCATTTTGAAACATAGTCCACTGCAACAAGGATGTACACGAAACCAAATGACGGTGGAAAGGGTCCCATAAAATCAATAACCCCAGCAGTCAAAGATTTATAACGACCAGAATGGGAATCAACTGGCCATCATGTTTCTTTTTGAAATAGATCCCAATTTTTTTGACAATTTTCACACGTTTTGCAAAATGCATGTGCATCTTTAAATAAGGTGGGCCAATAAAATCCACATTGCAAGATTTTAGCAGCTGTTTTTCTAAATGAAAAATGTCCTCCACATGCTTTAGAATGACAAAAGTTAATGACACTACTTACCTCACTGTCGGGTATGCATCTTCTTATTATTTGGTCTAGACAATATTTGAACAGATATGGGTCATCCCAATAAAAATTTTTCACCTCCGTTAAAAATTTCCTTTTGTCTTGAGCATCCAATGAGGTGGCATTTTCCCTGCGCAAGAAAATTTACAATGTTAGCAAACCAAGGTACAGTAGCAACGGAAAATAAAAAATTCATCAGGAAAAGAATCATTGATAGGTGAAGTTTCAATTAATGTCTCTGTCGTTAGTCTTGAAAGATTATCAGCAACGACATTTTCGGCTCCTTTCTTATCCTTTATTGTGATGTTGAATTCTTGGAGCAATAAGATCCACCGTATCAATCTAGGTTTTGCATCATGTTTAGACATTAAATATCTCACAATTGCATGGTCAGTGTAAACACATTTTGGAGAAGCCAATTAAATAGATCGAAATTTGTCCAAGCAAATAATACGCACAGTATGTCTTTCGCAGTCTGTTGGTAATTCATTTGTGCATGTTTTAAAAATCCTACTTGCATTAGTATAACATAAGGCTTACCTTCTGTTCTTTGTCCTAAGACAGCACCAAGGATTAGTCACTTGCTCACACAGCAATTCAAAAGGCAAGCGACAATCAGGAGTTGCATAATTGGAGCAGTTGAATATAAAAGTCAATTAGTGTATCAAAAGCATTTTGACATTCTTGAGAGTCCTTCAAAGGAATATCTTTTATTAAGAGGTTACAAAGAGGTTTAGATATAGCACTGAAATTTCTTATGAACCTCCTATAAAATCCAGCATGCCCTAAGAATGAACGAACCTCTTTAACTGTTTTTGGTGGAGGCAAATGGGAAATTAATTCCACTTTTGCTTTATCCACTTCAATTCCTTTAGAAGACACCACATGACCTAAAACAATTCCTGAAGTGACCATATAATGACATTTTTCCCAATTCAAAATAAGACCTTTTTCTACACACCTTTTTAGGACTTTTTCTAAATTTTCAAGACAATTATCAAAAGAGTTTCCAAAGACAGTTAAATCATCCATGAAAACTTCTAAACAATGCTCAACCATGTCACTGAAAATGCTTAACATGCATCTTTGAAAAGTGGCTGGGGCATTACAAAGTCCAAAAGGCATTCTCCTAAATGCAAAAGTGCCAAAGGGGCACGTGAATGTGGTCTTTTCTTGGTCTTCAAGTGCAATGGGGATTTGATAGTAGCTTGAGTATCCATCAAGAAAACAGTAGTAGGGGTTTCCTGCTACTCTTTCAAGAATTTGGTCAAGGAAGGGTAAGGGAAAATGGTCTTTTCTAGTGACAGCATTTAATTTTCTATAATCAATGCACATCCTCCAACTAGATGAGACACGAGTTGGCAATAATTCACCCTTTTCATTTTTAACTACCGTAATGCCAGATTTCTTAGGTAATACTTGTGTAGGGCTTACCCACTTACTATCAGAAATAGGATAGATAATTCCCACATCAAGTAGTTTGAGAACTTCAGCCCTAATAACCTCTTTCATGTGTGGATTTAATCTCCTTTGAGGTTGTTGAGATGTTTTGGCACTTTCCTCTAAATGTATTCTATGTGTGCAAATTAAAGGGTTAATGCCTTTTATATCTTTTAAAGTCCACCCGATTGCTTTTTTATGCCTTTTAAGCACTTCTATCAACTTACCTTGTTGCTCGCATGTGAGAGATGAAGAAATTACCACCGGATATGTCTGATTCTCCCCAAGATATGCATATTTCAGTCCTTCAGGTAAGGGCTTCAATTCTAGCTTGGGAGCTTCATCTTCCTTGCTTTCATTCATTTGCCTCAATTCTTCAAATCTTGATTTTGAGCCTTTTTCCATCACCTGTGCACAATCCAATAAAGAGCATATATCAGAAAGATCATACTCTAGTTCCATGCTTGATTCTAATGAATTCACTAGAGAAGTTTCCAAAGGGTCAGAAGAACTCCCTTTTTGGATGTGATCTTCCACATTAGATTCAATTACATTGGCTTGATCAACTTCATCTTCTTCTTCATTTGGTTGTTTGCACATATTAAAAACATTAAGTTCTAATGTCATGTTCCCAAATGATAGCTTCATGACTCCATTCCTACAATTAATCAAAGCATTAGAAGTAGCTAGAAATGGACGCCCTAAAATAACATGAATTGAATTGCTTACTTCCACTGGTTGTGTGTCCAAGACAATAAAATCCACTGGGTAAATGAATTTATCGACTTGAACTAACACATCTTCTACTACTCCTCTTGGTACTTTAATTGATCTATCAGCAAGCAAAAGAGTCACAGAAGTCGGTTTTAACTCACATAGATTGAGTTTTTGAAAAACCGAGTATGGAAGCAAATTCACACTAGCACCAAGATCAAGTAAAGCTTGTTCAATTTTATGGTCTCCAATAACACATGAAATTGTAGTACAAACTGGATCCTTATATTTCACTGTATTATTATTTTGAAGAATAGCACTTACTTGCTCGGCTAGAAAGGCCTTCTTTTTCACATTTAATTTTCTTTTCACAGTGCAAAAGTCTTTCAAAAACTTTGCATAAGAAGGTACCTGTTTGATCACATCAAGCAAGGGAATGTTGACCTTTACCTGTTTGAAAATTTCAAGGATTTCAGAATTGTGAGTTGGCTTCTTTGGTGTAGCTAATGCTTGAGGAAATGGAGGCACAGATGAGGATTTGGTTTCTTCTTCGCTAGGTGTTGGGTTGGCAACCTCTTTTTGTCCTTTAGAGATCGATTCTTCTTCTTTCTCACAAGGATTAGGAATGTGTTTTTCAACAACCTTACCATTGCGAAGGGTCATGACTGACTTGGCTTGGTCAAAATAATGGTTATTTGAATTCCCTGCATTTGAGTTAGATTGATCTTTGGGGTTTTGCAATGTTTGAGAAGGAAATTTTCCTTTCTCTTGGATGCTACATGTAGATGCAAATTTTGCAAGAGTTTCTGACAAATTTGCTAGTGTTTGAGTAGTTTGACTATTGAAAGTCTCTTGCTTTGTAATGAATGAATGCAATGTTTCTTCCAAGTCATTCCTAGGAGGAGGAGCATATGCATGATCATGAGAATTTTGAAAATTTTGTCGTGTTTGAAAAGGGACTTGTGAAGATTGTGCATGATTATCATTTTTCCAGCTAAAATTTGGATGATTTCTCCAACCAGGATTGTAGGCTTGTGAATATGAATTGTGATTTGGCCTTTTGAAAGTGTTCAAGGCATTGGCTTCTTCATGGAGACATTTCCTAAAGGCAGGCAAAGTTGGACAATTATCAGTAGAATGGTCATTGTCATCACAAATGTTATAGACATTTTCTTGAATAGAATTCAATTGACCACTCTTTTTCATTTCTAAAGCCTCGACTTTTCTAGCTAGGGATGCATATTTGGCTTGAAGGTCATGGTCTTCCCTAAGGTTGTAAATACCTCTATTGGATGTCGAGGTTTGGGCCTTGCTTAGTACCTCATAGGTGCCAGCAGTGTCCCAATTTTGTGCATTTTCTGCTAAGGAATCTCGGAAGTCGAGTGCTTCCTCAGGGTCTTTTTCTTTAAATTCTCCTCTACACATTAATTCTACTAGTTGGCTATCTTGAGGTGTTAACCCTTCATAGAAGTGTGCAACTATTCTCCAAGTTTCAAAACCATGGCGAGGACAGGTATTAAGTAGTTCCTTATATCTATCCCAACATTGGTAAAGGGTTCCCCCTTGTTTTTGAGAGAAATCAGAAATTTGTCTTCTAAGAGAATTTGTTCTATGGGTAGGAAAAATTTTTTTCAAAAATTGTTGTTTCATCTCATCCCATGAACTAATGGAATTCGATCTCAAACTTTGTAGCCATGTTCTAGCTTTATCTTTTAAAGAAAAAGGAAAAAGCTTTAATCTAATGGTGTTTATGCTACAATTTGGGTCAGTGTAGGAGCTACATACCTCTTCAAAGAGTTTCAAGTGGGAATATGGGTTCTCCATGTCAAGGCCATGAAAAGTGGGTAGAAGTCGAAAAAAACTTGGTTTGAAATTGAAATGGATTGAATCTGGAGGAGAAACTACACAAGATGGTGCACTAGTCCTTACCGGATTCATGTAGTTTCCGAGGGTTCTTCGTTGGTTTTGATCATTTTGTTGCGAACGGTTGTCCCTTTCATCCATGAATATTTCCTCATGATTGTTGGCCATGTTTTCTAAGGAAGATGATGTTTTTCTAACAAGTCTACCACTAGATGTTCGTGACCAAATTTTCATGCAAGAAAGGGAGAAGAAATGAGAGCAAAAGATGAACACACAAAAATAAAAAATTTAGATCTAAGATGAGAAAAGAGAACACTTACAATTTTGCACGCCAATTTTTACCTTCCCCGGCAACGGCACCAAAAACTTGACACATCCGAAAAAAGGATTGTCTCCCAAGTATAGGAGTGTCGAAGTAATAAACCCGGTAAGTCCGGGGTCGATCCACGAGGAAGGGGATTTTAGCGTTACAAATTAGAAGATAAGCAAATATGATATGAATAATTCAAAGAAATGACAAGATAATATCAATATGTAAGATAGTAGGCGGTATTACCGATCATTCAAATATAAAACAAAAAACAAGAGGAGGTAAAACCATCAATGAAAATAGGTGGTATAACCAACCATAGTAAATTAAAGAACAATTTCATAAGGTGGTAGAACCTACCATAGTAAATAAAATAAAAAGTTCATAAACAATAGAATAATTAAAATACAAAAGGAATTAACACAATAACAATGAAGGCTAAGGTTAGGGGATCCGCCCTTGATATTTCGAATAAGGATAATTAACCCAATTTAGTTATATGAATTATATTTGTTTCATTACCAATATTTATGCCACTTCTTGTAAATGGGTTCAAGCATCCAATGTGCCAATCACCATATGTGTACAACAAATCAAGGTTCCTAACTAGATTCGTGTCGGTAAGGAAGAACCATACATCATCTAGAAAGGATCCAAGAATTTGATTTGCCAAGGATTGTCGACAATGGATCAAGACCTCCACTTTACGAGTGGTGTCATGATTGATTTAGAAATTAAATATAAATCATATTGAATA
Organism: Boswellia sacra; assembly: GCA_013180625.2. Classification (NCBI taxonomy): domain Eukaryota; kingdom Viridiplantae; phylum Streptophyta; class Magnoliopsida; order Sapindales; family Burseraceae; genus Boswellia; species Boswellia sacra. The sequence goes on from SNVD02009956.1 coordinate 40,527, forward strand.
AACATTATAAGATTAAGATTATTAAGCACATATTAAGGGTTAGAGAATCCTTATTCTCATATCAAGGGTTTCACCCTTCACCTTAGCAAAAGAGAAATTAGAAGAACATTATAATAGAAAGAAAATAAAATGTAAGAAAAAGGAAATTCATTAATAACATAAACACACAAAACACAATACAAGATCCTAGCCAAAGCCAAAATTTTCCAGCCAAGGCCAAGATGCCCTAATGGGTCACAAGGCACCTCTATTTATAGATACATCCAGGGGCAAACTTGTCAAATTACAGGGGCATAATTGTCAAATATTAGTTATAAATATCTTTGACAATTGGGATCATTAGGCACCGACTTTGACCATCAGTTTTGACATCAAAATGTTGTGAATTTTAATCACATGTCTTCATGAAAGTTGTAGATATTTCTCTCAGATTTCTAGAACATATTGATTTTCACAATTTGGATATGTATTTTGAGAGATACGGTCTAAATACTGAGGCCTGGTCAGACTGGGCCGAGACTGTAGATGGGTTCACTTCAAGCCCAATTTTGGTCCACTAAGAGCCCGAATTTGATGATGCTTGTGAAATGCAATCTTTTAGAAAATTAAATCAGCTTTCCAAAACATTAAGAATTGCACCATTCTGATCTATAAATAGAGAGTTATGCCCATTTTGTCGAACCTGTAACAAAACCAAAATTAAGAGGAAGTTAATTCCAAATATGCAAAGACTACAAATATGCTTAAGTTGAGGAATTTAATGACACTATTAATGCAATATGATGAACTAAGCTCTTATTAAATATACATATTTAAGTGTTCATCAAGTGCCACCTATAACATTATAGGTACACACCTTTAGGTATGCGCTTCAAACGAGTTTGTAAACCTTAGTGCCACATGTAACATTATAGGCATGCACATTTAGGAAAAAGTCCCGCTTGTAATGTTACAGGCATGCGCCCTCCAGGTTATGCCTTTAGCAAATCTAAAAACCCTAGTGTTGCCTCTAGGTTATAGGCACACGCTTATAGTCCACAGTCCTACATTAGGAAATGAGCGCATTTATGGCCCCTAAGTTCGAAAACAAGACAAGCAGCCTTAGGAAATACTTGGAGAATTTAGTCTTTTGGTGGTTCCTGTAGTCAAGATTCTTCCTCTGATAGTGATCAGAGTCAAGTAAGGTTCTGAGAGCCTTTTCTAGTATTTAAATATTGTTTATTTTTACCTAATTGCTATGATTAGCTTAGGTATAATTAGGAGATAATTATGCCATGTTTACTTTAGAATTAGTTTAG
>SNVD02009957.1:0-41909 GCA_013180625.2 Boswellia sacra
GCAAGAATTGGAAGAACTTAGAAATGATGCTATGAGAATTCTAGAATTTACAAGGAGAAAACTAAGGCATTTCATGATAAAATGATCTCCAGGAAGAATTTTGAAGTGGGACAGAAAGTTCTTTTATTTCATTCTCGCCTCAAGTTATTTCCAGGTAAGTTACGATCTCGATGGTTTGGACCTTTTGTTATTACTAATGTTTTTCCTCATGGTGCAGTGGAAATCAAGAGCTTAAAAACGAACAAAGTATTTAAGGTGAATGGGCACAGGTTGAAGCCTTACTATAAGAATTCAGTGATGCAGGACATCGAGGAGGTACCTCTCTACGAGCCAGCTTATCTTGATGGGTGATGGCAAGTAACGTCAGGCTGAGGACGTTAAACAAAGCGATTATTGGGAGGCAACCCAATGTTTTTGAAACATAAATAAAAAGAGACAAAGAAAAGAAGGTAGTAATGATCAATTTTTGTATTTCGAGGAGATTCCTCTCATGGGCTATTATAATTGATCAGGTTTTATCTCTCTTTGCCATCTGTCTCATTTGCTTTTTTGTTTGTTTTTTACTTTCATTTGCTCTTGTGTTTTTATTTCTTTTATGTGTCTCTAGTTTCTTTTCTTTTCTTTTATTTTCTTGTGTTTAATTTGATTATTCCGTGCTTCGAGTTCAGTTGTGCAACAGCTTGAGGAAACATTCAAACGGGAGTTGAAGCCATTGTTCGAAGGTTTGAACGTGCATATCTGGGAGAAGAACAAACTCAATCGCATTATCGGTAATATCTCTCCTTTTCTTCTCTTCAATGGATGCCTATATCTTTCTATCGAACCTTCGTAAATATTTCCCTTCACTTCCTCAAAATGCTGTGTTTAAAATTTATAAAGTACGGATGACTAGACTTTGGGCATTGATGCTCCTAAATGTGCCTGCTGATATCCGATGTCTTATCGAAGCCAAGGTGAGATTGTCCGGTGAGCCGGACATTAATCTCGCAAAATACATGCCTGGTCTAGGAAAAAGCTACTACGCCAAGAGGCGAAGAGCGCAAAGGTTACAAGTATGTTATAAATGTGCTAGATGGAATTGTAACCAGACTTTTCGTTCATTAGGTTTTGCGTCTAGGAATAGAGAAGATAAACTTTCATTTATTAACAATGGTTTGAGTAATGAGTCGCTGGATAATGTTTTGTCAACTCTCGAGTCACATTCTTGTAACCAGATTTTGTTTGTTTTAATTTCAAGTTTTCTTTTTGACAAACCGTATGACTACCCTATGGCATAAGTACACGTGGGAGACAAGTGTAGAGGTTTTGTCAACCTCCACCGAAAGTGTATCTCAATTTTTTTTGCTTCACGTGGGAGACAAGTGTGGGGGTTTTGTCAACCCCCGCCGAAAGTGTATCTCCATTTTCCATGCTTCATGTGGGAGACAAGTGTGTAGGTTTTGTCAAACCTCGCTTGAAAAGCATATCTCATTTTTTCAATTTTGGGCGATAATCTTATCGACAAACCCCCCACCGAATTATTCCCATGTGTCAAATTTGAGAGTTTTACGTGTGTATATATCCATTTTGCATATTCTCAAATGTCATTTTATAACCTGTCTTGCACTTGAATCGCAACAAGTTTCGAGCACTTTTAGAAATGGTGAAAACACCAATTCGGCGATTCCAAAATATATGCGTATTTTGTGGATCGCAATTTGGTAAAGATGGAGAGTTTACAACAGCAGCTCTTGATCTTGGTAGGACATTAGCTGCGAGGGGTATTCATTTGATTTATGGAGGGGGTAGTCTTGGGTTAATGGGGTGTATGTCGACAGCTGCATCCTTGGGAGGAAGTAAAGTTCTCGGCATTATCCCTAAACCATTAGCTGTGCGAGATATCATAGGCAACACAATGGGGGAAGAGTTACAGGTCTCTAGCATGCATGAGCGTATTGCCCATATGGTCATTAAATCTGATGCATTTATAGCTTTGCCCGGTGGTTATGGTACATTAGAGGAGATATTTCAAATCACCTCTTGGGCACAGCTAAACATCCATCGGAAACCCATTGGTTTGTTAAATGTCAATAATTTTTTTGATGGTTTGTTGTCTTTTCTTGATCAAACAGTAGAAAAAAACTTCATCTCACAGTCGGCGAGGCAAATCTTGGTTACAGCTTCAACTGCAGGGGAGTTAATTGACAAATTACAAGCATTCGTCTATTCGCCTGATCCAACAATATCTTGGATAGATTGGTTTGGAGAAGGCGATAAGAGGCGTAAACTGGATTTAACGCTCCATCTGTAATCTATATCTGCTGGTTTGCTTCATTTTAGTTTACTTTCTCTTTATTGTGTTTATTTGAGTTTTTTTTTATGTCATTTCTTTGAGTTTTTTTCAGGTTGTTTCTTTCACCGCAGGTAATATTTTCTAATCTTTGCTTTTAGAGTGGTGGCTTAAAAAGTTTAAGTTATCTTGAAACGCATTCTGGATCTCTTCAATCCATAATGGCTGAATAAGGAGGCTAACTTCTCAACTTTTTAGACCCATTCTAACTAACTTGTTTTTGTTTGCTGACTTGTTGAACTTTGTTATTTTATGAGTGAGTTTAGTTTTGCGTAATTTAGAGTTGTTATGTGTTTTTTATCTTTATCAGTTTCGATTCAAAAAAACAATTGTGGAACAACCTGAGAATGGCAGAATATGGGGTTTTCTTTAACCCTTGAAACGCATTCTCTCTCAATAAATCTGTAGTTTGTTTATTTCATGTTGTTTGAAGTGTCTTGTTCTTGTTTTGTTCTTTCATAATAAAGGTATATAGGCTGGAAACCTTAAGTCTGCGGGCTACTGGTCCTAAGGATTGTTGAAATATACAATCTTGACTCAGGTGTAACAACGCCACGTACCTCTTTTCTTGCATTTTGTGGGTCGATGATAAGATAATGATTGAATTAAGAATAACTCTTGGAAAATGATAAATGATGCATGGATCTGTGTGCTTGAAATGTTTATTGGTTTTCGCTTTGCTTTTGATTCCTTGTGCAACATTGAGCACTGAGCTATTATCACTGAGTTATTTGTTCACTTAGAGAAAGTTTATGTAATTTAAATGTTTCTTCAGATTTCAATGAATTCTAGAACTTGTTTGATGGTCACTCGAGGCGAAATCCTAGCTGTGCAACATTGGGGAAATGATTTAGGCCATCTTTGGACCGTTTGAGCCTTAATAGCCAACCTTGACTGAAATTGATCCCTAGTTACCCCTTTGAGCCTTTGTAAGCCTTTTTCTTTATTAACTCACTAAAAGATTTCCTAACCTCAAATGAATTTGTTCCAAACAGTTTATCCCTTACCTACGAGCATGTAGATCATTCGCAATTAAATTTTGAGCTATTTTCTGGTTTTGGAAAGTTAGAGGAGGTTGGGATGTGTCATGAGCAATGCAAGTGAGTTCTATTGTGTAAAAAAAAAAAGAAAAAAAGAAAAAAAACCAATATGTACTTATCGTCCACGTACTTACACATTGCGGACAATGTGTTGTTTAAGTGTGGGGGAGGGAAAGTGTAAAAAAAAAAAAAAGAAAAAAAAAAAAAAGAAAAAAAAGAACAAAAGAAGAAGAATAAGAGATCTATACCCTTAAGTGTTCTTAAAAAGAATGAAACAACAAAGTGTGAGGGTATAGTTTTCTTTTGTTTTCTGCAAAAAAAAAAAAAAAAGATTGAGTGTTCTAAATAAGTTTGGGGGAGTAACCTGGTGAATTGAAATGAAGTTGTGTTATAGGCTTGAGCTCTACATAGTCTTGAATGATTTATGTGTTTGTGGGTGATTTGAGCCAATTATTATCCTTTATCATACCTTCACCCAAGCCAAACGTTACAAGCTTAATAAAGTCCTACTTGATCCTTGGTGTTGTGCATGTCTACATTAGTGGAGAGTGACTTGAAAAGCAGGCCTATGGAGTTCATTTATACACACATCTTCAATATTAAATATGATTCATTTTTATGCATAAACTCATCCGGGTTACAAGTGATTAGGTGAGAATGGCTCTACACACACACACTTGAGGAATTGAAGTGAAGCGAAACTAATCTTTGAGATAAAATTCTTGATCAAGTGCATTATTTTGAAGTTTTCCTTGGGTTATAATTAAGTACAATCTTTGAGGCCTATTTTCAAGTTAAAACATGTGTGTTTTAATTTTTCTTTGATTCTGTTTAGATTTAGTTTTGTTTTCGTATCGTTGTAGTTGCTCGAGGACTAGCAAAGTCTAAGTGTGGGGGAATTTGATAAGTGTCTATTTATATATCATTTTCATATCAATTCGTCCATGTTTCTTTGCTATATTCCTTGGTATTTTTATGTTTTTGTGTGGTTTTGATGTTTGTAGGAGTTTTGGAGCAACTTGCACAAAAATGGAGTAAAACCCTTCATTTTCACCTCTGCTAGTCAACCATCTTCTCGGATTTAATTGTATTGATATACAATGAACCCGATGACATATCATATACCGTTGAAAAGCTCTCGAAGTCTACTTTTTGGAGAAATTTACGGTTTATGAATCCATTCAGTGTACCGAAAGTTGTAATCAAAACAGTGTGAGAAGTGTAGAAATGTAATTCCACACATCACTGTAGCATGTATAATACGGGACACTGTAGCACGTTACTGTAGCAGAGTATTTAAACACATTTTAGGGTTTTATTTTCATAACTTGAAGAGGGGAAAACGTGGGAGGAGGCTGCATTTCTGGATTTCTCTCATCCCTTGGAGTTCTTGTAGGAGAAAGAAGATTTTGAAAGAGGAGGAACTACAATTCCAAGAAGATTCATCTACAAAGAAGATTTTCAAAGAATTTGCTAAGTTCTTTCTTTCCTTTTCAATTCTGGAATTTCTCTGTATTGTATTTGTTATTCTGATTGAATATGTGTAACTAAATCTGAATTGGTTGAGGGTGATTTCAAAGCCCTTGATATGGATTTTGTGAGTTGATTGTGTAAGAAATTGTTATCCAATTCTCTAATTGAAGTTGCTTGTATTTTCCCATATCTAATGCTTATGATTGCTTACTGATTGTATTTGGAATGGCCAACTGAATATAATCTGTTGTTTTCTATTGCTAGATTAGAAATCTTGATCCGTAATTGTCATGAATTTCCAATCATTAGTAGCAAAATTGTGATCAGAGATTGCAATTGGAAAATACAACCTAGGTTAAATAATCTGAACTTGTGTGATTATTGCTTAGATCAACCTATCTTTCTCATCGTAATGCTTCCATTGAATTAAACTTAGAGAGCTTGTTCTAGGTTGTTTAATGGATAGAGATTAAATAAAGAGCTTGTTTTATTTAACAACAAAGTAAGGAAAGATTGGGATAACAGAGCTTGTTGTTATCTACGGTTGATAACTTCAATGCTGTAATTGGATTACAATTCTATGTTAATTCACAAATTCATATCTTGTGGCAGAGAATGAACTCTTAACCAAGTGTCTCTCATTGATTTTTCACTCCATTTAACTTTGCTTTGTGTTATTCTTCATTTGCTTTCGTATTAAGTTTAGTTAATCAATCAACAAAACCCCCCCTATTTAGTTTATTATTGTTGGAAAATAACAAATTCAATTAGAATCAATCCTCATGGGAACGATATCTACTTATCACTTTATTACTTATGCGACTAGTATACTTGCTAGTTTCAAACGCATCAAAGCAGCATGATGAGACACGATCGAAGCTACACGATATGCAAGTCATTTGGATCAAACAGTTCAGTCTCGATGAGACTTAATCGAAGAAACACGATGTGCAAGCCGTTTCGATCAGGTAGATCAGTCTCAATAAGACACAATAGAAGCAGCATGATGAGACCCAATCGAAGTGGCATGATGTGCAAGTCACCTAGATCCGACAGTTCAGTTTCGATAAGACCCAATAGAACACGATGTGCAAGTCAGTCTCAATAAGACCTGATCGAAGCGACATGATATGCAAGTCACTTGGATCAGGCAGTTCAGTTTCAATGAGACTAAATGGAAGTAGCACAATGTGTAAGTCACTTGGATCAGGTAGTTCAGTTTCAATGAGACCAAATGGAAGTAGCACAATATGCAAGTTAGTCTTGATGAGACCCAATCAAAGTGGCATAATGTGCAAGCTGGCTAGATCAGGCCCCTCAGTTCAACTTGATGTGCAAGCCACCTGGATCAGGCTCTTCAGTTAGCATGATGTGCTAACCGGCTGGATCACGCCCCTCAACTCAGGATGATGTGCAAGCTGCCTGGATTAGGCTCCTTAGTTAGCATGATGTGCAAGCCGCCTGGATCAGGCTCCTTAGTTAGCATGATGTGCAAGTTGCCTCGATCAGGCTCCTTAGTTAGCACAATGTGCAAGCCACATAGATCAGGCTTCTCAATTAGCACGATGTGCAAGTAATCTAAATCAGGCTCCTCGGTTCAGCACAATATGCAAGCTACCTAGAACAGGCTCTTTAGTTAGCACGATGTGCAAGCTCCCTAGATCAGGCTCCTTAGTTAGCATGATAAGCAAGCCGCCTACATTAGGCTCCTTAGTTAGCACGATGTGCAAGCTGCCTAGATCAGGCTTCTCAGTTTAGGACGATATGCAAGCTATCTAAATCAAGCAGTTTAGTCTCGATAAGGCATAATGGAAGTAGCACAATTTGCAAATTATCGGGATCAAGAAGTTCAATCTTAATGAGACCTAACGATCGCTTGAAGCAACACGATCTACTAAACACATGGATAAAGCTTTTAAGCAGTATAATGTATAACACGCCAGAAGTAGGACAACATTATAGACGAGGATCACCATAAAAATAAGAACTACCAGAGTTGAAGATAGTCAAAGAGGACCATATTTGAAGGGAAAGATTTGAAATAGTTAACTGCGCAACAAGTGGAAGTACATTGTAAAAGAGACTCAGTTTGCAAGATTTGTAAATCACCTAGAACAAGTCAAACTTTTTCAAAAGAGCTCACATGGTCTAGAAAGGACACAATAGTTTGTAAGAAGTACATATCGCCAGGAGTGGGCAATACAGTCTAGGAACTCACCTTAAAGAAGACATCCATCTTGAAGAAAAAATCTCTCTTGAAGAAAGACATCTCCCTTGAAGAAAGCATCTACCTTAAAGAAGGACTTTCTTGAAGAAGGCATCTCCCTTAAAGAAAGCATCTTCCTAGAAGAAGGAATCCATCGCAAAGAACAATTTCCCTTGAAGAAAGAATTCGAAGTCTTAAGGCATCTTCCTAGAAGAAGGCATCTATCTTGAAGAAACAATCTCCCTTGAAGAATGAATTCAAAGTCTACCTTGAAGAAGAGATCTTGAAAAAGAAATTTGAAATTCACCTTAAAGAAGGAAGTTCAAATTTGAAGTCCAACTTGAAAAAGGGATTTGGAAAAAAACTTAGAGAAATTTTGAGTCATATAGAATTGGACGACCAACCGATACACGTGGAAGAATTCCTGCAAAGACAAGAAAGCAATTTGTCAAAGAACACATCGAATAAGGTAAACTTGGAATTGATTTGAAATTATCAAGAGATGTTTGATATTTTGCAAGAACTTGCAAGAGCAATAAAAAAATCCCCAGTGAATCCAAGAGGGCACAACATAACAAGAACTTTCCATAGTGAAGAGTAAGAATCTGCAAAACAAATGAATGGAAACAAGAAGTACTCAAACAAGGGCATGAAACCCAGTGAATGAAAGGTCTAGAGACCAAGAAGATGCAATATGATATAATTCTCCCTAGTGAGTTTGAAGAAATTAAGAAGTGAAGAATAGGAGTAAAAAGCACTTGAAAGAAATGTAAAAGTTTAAAGAGATCAAAGAAGAATGACGAATACTTGGCCAAAAGCATGAAGAATGAAAGGTCTAAAGACCATGAAGCATTGCATGATAGACATTTTTCCTAGTGGACATGCATTAGAAGAAACCGTAAGGAGTAGATGCACTTAAGTATATTTGAAGCCTTTAGAATAAGCACAAGCCTTAAGAAGAGGCGCACCAAAGAGTGTTTAAAAACCCTAAAAAATAGGTGCATTGAAGAATGTTAGAAACCCTAAGAGGCAGGTGCATTGGAAATGTTAGAAACCCTAAGAAATACGTGTATTAAAGAGTGTTAGAAACCCTAAGAAGTAGCTGCACTTAAGAGTGTTTCGTCTTAGCATCATAAGGATGCACCTATTCGCACTAGAATAGTGTTGATCATGCATCGTAAGGATGCATTCCACACATTAGAAAGATGCACGTGTCTACACTAGAAGAGTGCACCTCATACATCATAAGGATGTATTCCATGCATTAGAAAAATACATTTGTCTGCACTAGATAAGTGTACATCACGCATCGTAAGGATGCACTTCATGCATTAGAAGAATGCATTTCTCTGTACTAAAAGAGTGCACATTGCGCATCATAAAGATGCATTACATGCATTAGAAGGATGCACATTAGCCCTTAACTAGGCACACCAGTCCTTAAGTAGGCACGCCTATTTTGCAGTAATCGAAGAAGAGAGTAGATGTTGAGAAGTTTGACAGAATGCAGATGAAGGTGAGGATGCCAAGATGAGAAAAGAAAAGATGAAGCGGAGTACTTTGTCAATTTTTGCGTCTCACAAACTTATCCAAAGTAGGGGGCAAGTTGTAAACACTTGATTTTTTAGGCTCGATTATGAAGTGAAGAATAATGTTGAGCATTGAAAATGACTAAAATGCTCTTAGAAGTAAAAGGAAAAAAGATGAGAAGAAACTGACCAAAAGCTCTAAAATTGACACATGACTTTGAAAAATCACAGAAAATAATTCAGGAGCAATCTGATGATGAATAATATACCTTTGCAAAGCAATGGATGTCTAGTTTTAATGAAATTTTACAAATCATGAATCAGAAAAGAATTCAAAGAGTTATGTGCGATCGAACGGCTAGAGGTTAGAAGGGCTACATAGAAAAAATGCAAAATCAAAGGGTTTGGAGGTACAACCGATCAACAGTTGTAGGATAGCCGACTGGCTGTTCTACCACTGCTCGGCGATCCACCCATAGTCAGCCAGCTATCCCACTATTAGCCAATGGTCCTCCCATAGTCGGCTGAGTGTCCTCCCTTTATTTTTGGTAAATTTCATAAAAATACTTCTTTTTTAGATTTTGCTTCCTTTTTCAATTCTAGCCCTCAACTGTATAAACCTCCTTCCTCCTTACTTTCACACACACATATCAAAATCCTCTCTTCTCCCTCTAGAAGACACACTTGAGAATTCAAGGAGTGTTTTCTAGCTAAATATTTTTTAGGCGTTCTATTGCTTGAAACCCAAAAAGGGTACGCCTTAAGAGCGGTCCTCTCTTCTCCCTTCTCTTTTCTTCTTTATTTTTCTTGCTTAGAATTAAGTATGTTTAGGTTCATTTATGCTTAGAATAAGTATGTTTAGGATTTATGATGCGTTCGAAACTAGCAAGTATACTAGTCGCACAAGTAATAAAGTGATGATTAAGATATCGTTCCCACGAGGATTGATTCTAATTGAATTTGTTATTTTCCAGCAACAATAAACTAAACAGGGGGGGTTTTGTTGAATGATTAACTAAATGAAATAAGAATGCAAATTAAGAATAACAAAACAGAAGTTAATTTGAATGAAAGATCAATGAGAGAAATCTGGTTAAGGGATCCTTCTCTACCACAAGATATGGATTTGCGAATTAATCGTAGAATTGTCATCCAATTACAGCATTGAAGTTATCAACCGTAGATAACAACAAGCTCTGTTATCCCAATCTTTCCTTACTTTGTTGTTAAATAAAATAGGCTCTTTACTTAATCTCTATCCATTAAACAACCTAGAACAAGCTCTCTAAATTTAATTCAATGGATGCATTATGAAAAGAAAGACAGGTTGATCTAAGCAATAAACACACAAGCTCGGATTATTTAACTTAGGTTGTATTCTCCAATTGCAATCTCTGATCACAATTTTGCTACTAATGATTAGAAATTCAAGACAATTACGGATCAAGATTTCTAGTCTAGCAATAGACAATATCCAGATTATATTCAGTTGGCCACCCAAATACAATCCAGCAAGCAATCATAAGCATTAAACATGGGAAAATACAAGCAACTTCAATTAGAGAATTGGATAACAATTCCTTGCACAATCAATTCATACAAAACCATATCAAGGGCTTTGAAATCACCCTCAACCAATTCAGATTTAGTTACACATATTCAGATAGAATACAAATACAATACAATATGGAGACATTCCAGAAAATGAAAGGGAAAGGGAAAACTTAGCAAATTTGATGAAATCTCTTAGGATTTGTAGTTCTTCCTCTTTCCAAGCCTTCAATCTCCTTCAAGAACTCCAAGAGATGAGAGAAATCCAAAGATGCAGCCTCCTCCACGTTCTCCCCTCTTCAAGTTATGAAAATAAAACCCTAAAATGTGTTTAAATACTCTGCTACAGTGATTGCTACAGTGCCCCGTATTATACATGCTACAGTGCTTGTGGAATTATATTTCTATACATCTCACACTGTTTTGATTACAACTTTTGGTACACTGAATGGATTTATAAACCGTAAATTTCTCCAGAAAATAGACTTCGAGAGCTTTCCAACGGTATATAATATGTCGTCGGGTTCATTGTATATCAATACAATTAAATCCGAGAAGATCACTGACTAGCAGAGGTGAAAATGAAGGGTTTTACTCCATTTTTGTGCAAGTTGCTCCAAAACTCCTACAAACATCAAAACACACAAAAACATAAAAATACCACAGAATATAGCAAAGAAACATGGACGAATTGATATAAAAGTAATACATAAATAGACACCTATCAATTTATTTTGATGCTCAGAAGCATGTTTAGGGTTATTATGAATTGTTCTAACCCTCGTTTATTTTGCGAGATGGATATGTGTGTCAAGGTAAGTCATCTTTCACTCCTTTATTAGAAACATGTTTAGGATTTTATTTTCTTTGCGAATGCTTAAAATCATGTTTAAGAGCACATAATTAGAATTATGCTAGGAAGACTTATAATTGTTTTAAAGCATGCTAGAAAATAGCATAGAAAATGCAAGAATTGCTTTAATTGATCGAAATGCTATATTGATTGCTTGAATTAGGCTAGAATAGCCATGATTGATATTGATTGATTGATTTGGGCTAGAAATGTCATGTTTAGGCTAAAAATGCCATGATTCATTATGATTATTATGAATAGGCTAGAAATGCCATGCTTAGGAATAATTATCATGATAAGAAATATCAAATCTAGGTACAATTGCCATGATTTTAGTTTATGGCTTTATGTATGATTTTATTTGATCTGTACGAATGTATCATGTTTAGAAAATGTGATTGAATAATTGTATGATGCCATGAAGTGGTGGTGGACTCACATTGATGGTGAGGGACCATCACTTAGAATAATTGAATGTATGTATGAATAAGATGAATATGTATGAAAAGGCTTGATAAGCATGGAATAGACTCACATATGCGGTAAGGAATTCCTTATTTATCAAATCTCGAATTGATTGCTTATTGAGTGTTTGAATTCCATGAATATGTTATGAATGTATGGAATATTTTATGTCATTGAATATTTGAAATGTTTAAAAGTAAATTTCCTTTATTTATTGAAGAGCAATGTAATCCTCCTCCCATTCCCCCATATTTACAAGGAAATTGTAACTCTATTCTCCTCTCTTTCTCTTTGTATGAATATACAACTTCTATTGATTGAAAACCACCTTATTTGCTTAACGAAGATAAAATTGAAAATTTGTGGATAAAATTGAAAATTTGTGCATAAAATGAACCACTCAAGCAAACTATGTAATAATATAAGCTATTTTTACTTGGTATACCCTAGTGGAGGTCGGATTTTGATCTGAGCAAGGCGAATGGCTCGTACCTAACTTCCCGGACCCATTTCTGAAGGAATGATGGTAGTTAAGGTCCTGAAGCGAGGGATTGAATTGCGCCCATTCATTCCTATTTGAATAATTGGGGTGATGACTCCATTCTTAAGACGTGCTCATTGCTCGTTTGTTTTACCTTAAGTCTCGAAAGAGGCTTTTACACAGTGTCATGGTCACAAAGGCTTTGGCGAGATGAAAGCCCAGTTAACAATGGCTCATACCTAACTTCTTGAACCCATCTATAAAGGGATGAAAGTAGTTTAGATCCTAAAGCGAGGGATCAGATTACCATTATCCATTTTTTAATAGAAAATTAGGTGGCGACTCTATTCTTCAGACATACCTATGGCTTATTTGTGCTCCGTTAAGTCTTGAAAGGGACTTTGACACAATATCGTGGTTGCAAACGGTCTAGTGAGATGAAAGCCATGTTCACAGTATGAGAATTAGATGAGTTATAATAGTTGACTTTTATCTATTATTCAGGTTTCAAGTTAGAGTTATGATGAAAAAATATTACTTTGTTTTGAAATTACGGAAAAGATTTAAAAATAAAGCATTACGGGATTATTAAGAAAATTAATTTCAAAATTTTGTAAATGAACTAATAAATATGTTAGAAATATACAATAATTTACATTAAATTAAGGTTTTATTTTTTTTATTTTTTTAAATTTTATTGAATAATTTATTTTTATTCTATTTATGTATTTTAAATTATATTTACAATTTTTTATTATAATTGATAAATACAATGGTCATATACTACTTTCATATTATTTTTTCAAGTTTTATTTTATTTTTATAATTATTCTATTATTTTTTGAAAATTATATTAAATTTCACAATCTAGTTCTATTTTCACATCATTAAATTAATTTACAAATTCATATTCTTATTTAAAATACAATGTTCATTTGCTATTTTGACATTATGTTTGCAAATTTTATATTTATTTATGTTGTTTATTATGTATTTTTAAAAATTAAATTGAATGACATGATTTAGGTTATATTATGCATTTTACATTGAATTTCAGTTATAATTTCATAATTACCAATTTTATGTTAATATATTATTTTTATTTTATGTTTACAACTTGTATATTGCATTTACAATTAATTTTTTGTATGTTGAAAAGTTATAATTTGTATTTCATTTATAAATGCTATATTGAATTTACAATTTTATGTTATAATTTATCAATTTTATTTTAATATTCTATTTTTATGTTATGTTTACAACTTGTATATTGCATGTGCAATTAATTTGTTGTATTTTGAAAAGTTATATTTAATTATATAATCTTTATTTTATTTATAAATGCTATATTGAATTTATAATTTTATGTTATAATTTATCAGTTTTATGTTAATATACTATTTTTATGTTATTGTGACAACTTGTATATTGCATATAAAATTAATTTGTTATATTTTGAAAAATTATATTTAATCATATAATCTGTATTCTATTTACAAATGCTATATTGAATTTATAAATTTTATGCTATAATTTATCAATTTTATGTTAAAATACTATTTTTATGTTATGTTTACAACTTGTATATTGAATTTACAATTAATTTGTTGTATTTTGAAAAGTTATATTAAATTATATGAATGATATTTTATTTATAATTGCTATATTGAATTTACAATTTTATGTTATAATTTCTCAAATTGATATTCATATGCAATTATTATGTTATATTTATATATTATATATAGTTTTTATAATTATTTTATTGCTTTTTAAAAAATTATGTTCACATTCTATTTTTATGTTATTTTTACAACTTGTTTACTACTTCCACAATTATTTTGTTGCATTTTGAATTTTTATATTGGATTGCAAGATCCATATCATATTTACAAATTTAAATCAAACATATTCAGTTTTAAAAATTAGACGTTCATTTTATATTTTTATGTTTTACTTACAACTTATCTATCACTTTTACAATTATTTTGTTTCATTTTGAAGATTTGCATTAAATACATGATAATTATTATTTTAACAATTTCTATTTTAAACTTACAATTTTATGTTATTATTTATCTGTAAATTATACATATACTACTTTTATGTTATATTTACAAGTTGTACATCGATTTTACAACTATTTTGATATAGTTTAAATAATTGTATTGAATTATATTTTTAAGATTATATTTACTCAATATATATTAAATTTACATGATCATATTTTCATTTATGCATAAAATATTAATCTTCTAATTTTATGTTTTGTTTATAACTTTTGCATCAGTTTTGCAATCATTATATCGTATTTTATAGAATATTATTATTTTTTTTTTATTTAGTAGTTTAATCATTAATATAAGTGGACTAAAAATTGGATGTCCTTCTATGTTAAAATCATTTAATATTTTTATGTTAAGATGAATATCCTTCTATGTTAAAATTTTTTATTATTTTAAAATATCTGATAAGATCTTAGAGGATTTACAATATGCTTCAAATGATAACATATGAAGTAAACTTAATTAATTAGTTAGTTACGTTATTTTGTTTCAAAATCATATATTACATATAATATGATTATCAATGCATTGTTAGTTAATTTTTAAGATTAAAAGAGAAATATTAATTCCATTTCATGTTTATATTAGAAAAGTTTTAAGAAAGAGCAATTTTTCACAATTATAATGTGAAATATGGATGGTTAATACTATTAACATTTTTATATATAATTAAAATTGTATATTAAACTGTTTTTTCACATAGTTGGATGTATTTAATATGTAATACATGTTATTATATTATTTTGAATATATACTAAAAGTTTGACAAACAAAAAATATAGATGAACTGACTCAAATAAAATCAACAAAATAATTTACATGATTTGAATGACAACATGTTATTGATGCTCGATTTTGGCTCAAACCCATGGACTCAGCTTATGTAGGCCTTATGGGCCAATCTGAATATCTGAATATGTACAAGTAGTACTAAGTTCATGGCCATGGCACTATAGTACAATCAGTAAAGTTAGTATAATTAGTACAAGGCTTTGAAAACTGATTCAATAAAAGCTCATAAACAAAGTCTAGTGCTAGTAGAATCAGTATTGGGCTTAATCAAGCCCCATGGACTCAGCTCAAGCTGGCCTCATGGGCCGAATCTGAATATGAACTCTGAATCTGAAACTTTATCCAATCTGTGTGCTTAGATCGAGTGGACCCAAGCCAGCTATGGGACTTATTAGTGGAGTATGGATTGGTTGGCACAAACAGGAAATATGAGGCCCACTTAACCCAATATGTTAAAGCCAATGCCCACTTGGGGGGTATTTTGATAAATTATAATTGAGGTCAAGGGTGAAGGTAAGATAGTAAAAGTCTATTAGATTTATCCTAGAATTATCTTTATATTTTATTTTATTATTTATCCTAGATAAATATTTCTAGACCTTATCCTCGCATTTATCCCATATTTTTATTAAGATAATTAGAGATAATTATAACATTATCTCTTCTTATCTCTTATTATCATATCCCTTACCCTAGTTGATATTAACTACAATTCTTACACATTAGCTATATAAGGACTCTCATGCATTTCCATAGGACATTGAGAGATTCACGTTAAAAGCCTCAAATACACTGTAATAATTATTCATCAATCATCCTCATTTTCTTACATTCCAACACACATTCCTCAAACACATTCTCTAATCACTAGAGCTAGATACAGCCTTTTTATTTCTTTTATAGCCAAAACACTATCCAAATAATTATTCATGTTCAGAATCTACATAAAATCATCATACTTTAGGATTCTGAATGCAAATTCAATCAAATCGACGTGCGAAAGCAGCTCCTAGACTTGGATCTAGCGAAAACAAGCTTCAAAACTTTTTGTGCTTTCTCATCATTTTGGATCCGAGGTATGACTGTAAGGAACTCGAATTAGATGTGTGGGCACCAATCAATACTAGACCATGCCTGAAATCAAATAACAAGAGGGTCAAGTGGCACTAGAGGCAGCTCAAACGTCACCCAATGGGTGCCTTAATGTCAATTACACAAGCCACGGGTAAAGGGCTTTGTTTGGCACAAAACTCAGAGCAGGGAGGGAAGCTTGATGTTTTTTTGTCTTCTAGGGCATAGTATGGTTCTTGAAACTTTATAATTTGATTTATATAGTCCCTTATGTCCTTGTCCAATTGTAATTTCAAAGTCCTATATCAATTAGGTCTCTAATCATATAGAATCCTTATAGAACTTGGACACCTAATAAAAGTCCAACTATTATATTGGGCTTTTAATTTTAAACTATTTAACTTCGCCTAATTTATTTAATTTCTCTATTAAATAAAAGGCCCAATTAGATTTATTTAATTATTTAATTTAATAGATGGGCCTTATTCTCTAATAAGCCCAATTAAATTAACTAAATTAATTTTTATTAGTCCAATTCAATTCACGTACCTTTTAAACAGCTACCAAGGAAACCTTGATTGATATATTTAATTACAAACTCCAATAAGCATGATCCGATACTCTGATATCTCATAACTATGGTGGGCCCCACTTTTTAACTTTAGTCCATTCCACTATAGGTCCAAAGTTGCACTCTTGAATTAAATATTCTTTGTAAAAAGCTTAATAATTTAATTTGATTAAATTATATTCTTTTAAAGCTCTATCCATTGAGCAAAAAGTTTACATAACTACCCTTCATGGAATATTAATAATTAGATCTAGGTATAAATTATCATTTTACCCCTCTAATTACTCTGACTCCTTAAAATCAGTTTTACACCATTTAAGTGATTTAAGATTTATTCAAATAAATCTTAGTTTAATGAATAACTTTTCATTGAACACTTGGCTGATATTTTATCACTTAAAACCTTGTAAAACCATCAAGGTGGTATTCTGCAATCCCTTAGGGGTCATGAATTCTATGTCTGTGGTATAGTGTCTACTAATATACAGATCTTATAATCCCAACTAGCCAAGGTATTAACTTTTATTTAGATCTCACTTTTTATTCTAGTCAAAGACCATAGCTTGTATACTAGAGATACACTACCCACTCATGATTAAGGTTTGAATGCCTTTAGCACTGAGTTGTGATAATTTTCATTCCGTCACGGTATTTTCACCAAATGATATAATTCCATGTGGTCATATTCAATGCATTCATAATCCAAAAGTGTCATTGTCTTGAAGTCTCCACTTCAAATGGTTAAAGACTCGCCATTTCCCCATTGAAGACAAACTATACAACAATCTTGTTCAAACAAAGTGTCCAACTATTGTTTGTAGGTTGTAAACTAGTTTTGAGATATGATAAATTCTATGTCTCGTATATATCCCACATATATAGAATATTTCTCATATATATATAATTTTATCAATAGATAAGCTCTAAAGCCCTTAGTCATTGATACAATCATATTTGGGTAAAATAAATAATAACGACTTTATCTACTAATGATGTTTCTACAAATTTATAGAAAATATCCATCACTCTTAAGGCACATATCTAACAATCTTTCACTTGCTCTTAGAGTAGATGTGATATGTTTGCAATCCCCATGCTCTCTAGGTGACACTCAAAGACCTTGGTCGCTAGACTCTTGGTGAATGGATCAGCTAGATTCTCCATAGTCGGAATCTTACATACTTCCACATCTCCACACTGCACGATTTCCCGTATGAAAGTAGTGTTTTCGTTCTATGTGTTTTACCATCTTGTGGTTTCTTGGTTCCTTAGAATTAGCCATTGCCCCATTATTATCACAATAAAGTGTAATGGCCCTTTTACCATTTAGAATAACTTCCAAATCATTAATGAATTTGCGGAGCCAAATAGCCTTTTTAGCTGCTACATATTCAGGTTTCATTGTGGAGTCAGCAATGCATGATTGCTTTACACTTCTCCATACTATGGCTCAACCATCTAAGGTGAAAACAGATCCTAAGGTTGACTTTCTAGAATCTAGATCAAATTGAAAAACTAAATCAATGTATCCAACTGAAGTTACATCACTTCCAGAATAGACAAGCATATCTCCTTTCGTCCTATCAAGATATTTCAATATATGCTTTACAACAACCCAATGCTCCTTTCTAGGGTTTAAATGGAATCCACTAATTGCTCTTACTGCATAGCAGATGTCTGGACTAGTGCAAAACATTGCATACATGAGACTCTCAATGGCACAGGCATATAGGACTCGCCTCATCTCTTCTTCCTTTTGAGAAGTCTTAGGCGACTGCTCACGAAAAAGCTTAATTCCATGTCTGAAAGATAACAATCTTTTCTTGGAATTTTGCATAGCAAATTTGGGCAAAATCTTGTTTATGTAGGAAGCCTGAGACAATGCTAGTTTCTCGCTCTTTCTATCCTTTATTAATTGAATGCGAACGTTTTATTGATGATAACACCCCTACATAATTCCCAATGAGTAGAATATCATCAATATAAAGAATGAGAAAAACAACCTTATTGTCTTGTATTCTTTTGTAGACACATGGTTCATCTACGTTTTGAAATAAACCATAAGTTTTGATCATTTGATCAAATCTTATATTCCAAGACCTAGATGCTTCTTTAAGACCATAAATTGATCTCATCAATTTGCAAAGGTTTTGCTCTTGGCCTTTTTCTATGAAACCCTCTGGTTGCATCACATAGATGTCTGTGTCAAGATTTCTGTTCAAAAATTTAGTTTTAATGTCCATTTGCCATATCTCATAATCATAATGAGCAACAATGGATAAGAGAATTTGAATTGATTTAAGCATAACTATTAGTGAGAAGGTCTCGTCATAGTCGATCCCTTCTTTTTGGGTATAACCTTTAGCCAAAAGCCTTTCTTTAAAGGTTTCTACCTTCCCCTCAATGCCTCTCTTTCTCTTGTAGTCCCACTTGCACCCAATGGGTTTTATCCTTTTAGGTGCATCTACAAGCTCCCAAACGAAATTAGAATACATGGATTCTATTTCTGATTCCATAGCCTTTTGCCAACATCTTTTATTACTTCTTCATAAGTAATAGGATCATATTCATTCTCTTAAGTATCTTGTGATACTTTAATGAACCTGTTAGGTTGTCTCACAATTCTTCCACTATGACAAGGCATCGTAAGAGGTTTTGTTACTGGATCTTATGTTTGATCTGTTCTAGAAGTACTAGTTGAACCTCTGAAACTTGTATCCTTAATCAGACCAGAATTGGTTTCTTTAGACATTTCTTCTAAAACAACTTTGCTTTGAGGCTTATGGTCACTTATATAGTCGTCTTTTAAGAAAGTTGCAATCATATTGATAAATACTTTCGTATCAGAGTGACTATAGAAATAATACCATCTAGTACCTTTACGGTATCCTACAAACAAACATACTTTTGTTTGAGCACCTAAATTGTCCCTATTGTCCCCTAGCATGTGTGCTAGACACCCCAAATAAGAGTGGTGCAAACTAGTTTTGCAGCCACTCCATATTTCCATGGGTGTCTTTGGAATAGATTTGGAGGGAGCTAGGTTTAGAAAGTATGTTGTTGTTTGTAAGGCATATCCCCAAAAACTATTAGGTAGAGTTGAATAACTCAACATAGACCTTACCATGTTCAAAAGAGTTCTATTTCTCCTCTTTGTTACACTATTTTGTTGTGGTGTTCCTGGTGCAGTGAGTTGAGAAACTATGCCATTATCTTTCAGGTATCTGTCAAACTCACTTGAGAGGCATTTGCCACCACAATCTGATCGTAATGCTTTTATACTTTTACCTAATTGCTTTTCGACCTCTATCCTACATTCTTTGAACCTTTCAAAAGCTTTGACATCTGGTGCATTAGGTAAATGTATCCATATCTTGAGCAATCATCAGTAAAAGTAATGAAAACTCAAAACCATCTCTATCTTCAACACTAATTGATCCATATACATCTGTGTATACCAATTTTAAACACTCTTTGGCTCGATATCCCTTGGCTGTAAGTGGCCTCTTAGACATCTTTCCTTCTAGGCATGATTCACCAATTGGCAAAGGTTCAACCTTTAACTAACTTAGTGGCCCATCCTTCACCATTCGTTGAATCCTTTTAATATTAATATGGCCTAGTCTTAGATGCCAAAGATATGTTTCATTAGTGTTGGATGTTTTAACTCTTTTGTTATTAACTTAGGGTCATTTATAAGAGGTAAGATCAAGTAAAGATTGCTATTTAACATTGCAAAATAAATAAACTCTTTATTCTTACTTATAATATCTAATTTGCTAAAAGTATTAGAATATCCAGAATTTATTAAACAAGAAACAGAAATTAAATTTCTCTTAAAATCCAAAACAAAATAACAATTGTTCAAAACAATATATCTTTTACTATCAAAAAAATATAAACGCAGTTTTCCAATTACATGAGCAGACACCGACGCTCCATTGCCTAGCCTCGAAATCAGCTCCCCTTCACTTAGTTGTTTGGTTACTTGGAACCCTTATAAGGAATAGCAAATATGGTTAGTGGCTCTAGAATCCATAATCCGAATATTGATAGAATCTCCCATAAAGCATGATTCAATAAAGAGTACATTACCTTTATTTGCTTTCTTCTCAGCTAAATAAGTTGGACAATTTCTCTTCCAATGCCCTTTCTTGCAACAATGACAACATTTTCTTTTGCAATTTTCTTAATGGGAGCACACCTTTTCTTATTTTCTTACTTGTCCTTTCTCAAAGGTATGGCAAGAATTGAAGATGGCAATCTTCTATTGACTTTACCTTTATGTTCAATTTCATACCTTTCCAACTCATGCATAAGTCCATGCAAAGTATGAGACTTGTGATTCAATTCATAGTCTAACTAGAATTAATCAAAAGCAGTTGATAAGGAATTCAAGGCTATTTCTATCTTAGACTCTGCATCAATCTTGGCACCAAAATCCTCTGCTTCTTGAACACAATCAATGACAATCATCATGTGTTCTTGAATAGATTGTCCTGGCTGCTGCATAAGACACTTGAGTTTTTGTAAAGCATATATAGTTCATTATTTCAATAATACAGTTCTATAGGTATTATCTCAATCTCGTCAATATTACCATCTTTCATATTTGCTATTTTTCTTCCACTACCACATCTCATCTAGAAACTTCGATCTATTTTCTTATGCGAGTTGCCATCATGTACCTGCAACACAGCTCTTCCTAATCTATTGGAGGTGACATGGGCCAACTCTCTGTAACTCAAATAGAAATCTTGCAATAACCAAGGGTGTTCTAGATTTTTCCCATAGAAGGTGTGTTTTCATAATTCATCTTTTTTTTTCCTAAAGGGTAAAATTATCTTTTTTATATTGTTGTAATGTCGAGACACAACAATAGTTGACTCTATTGGGGAGTTGGCTAGAGGTATCGTATGGTTAAAGCAAAGAAAAGGAAACAATGATTCTGAATAGGCTTCATAAAGTAGAAAGAGAATAGGAGAATCAACAAAGAAGTAGAAAAATTCCAAACAAATTAAGGAGCTGGAAGAAAGAATTGAAGGTTTGAAGTCAACTATTCAAAATATGCAAGATACTTAGGAGATCATCATCGAATCACTCAAATAGATCTAAGAGGATGTGCAAGCAAAAGAAAATGGTGATGGAGCAAAGGAAAATGAGTTAGGTGCATCAGCCAGCAACCAAGAAGTCAGCAGATTCAAACATGTCTATCTCACAAGCAAACATCCTATCATTAATCCAAAAACAGATGAGTAAGAATGATTCAAATTCAAACTATATCCTGGAACCAACTTATTGAAAGGAGATCATGTTTAAAATATACCCTCCAAGGTATGAGGTGCCACATTTCCCTTTATTTGATGGGAGAAAATGAAACCCCAAAGAACATATTACTTGCTATATGGATATGTTGGGGTCTTTCGTCGGTGATATAGATTTGCGGGTCAGAGAATTCTCTAAGTCACTTATAGATAAAGCATACACATGGTACAGTTCTCTTACTCCTGGATCAATTCATTCCTCGGATGAGTGGGCTGGAAAATTCTATAAAAAATATTTTCAACATGAAGAAAAGGTAACTATGGTACAACTCAACAACACTAGACAAGAAGCTACAGAACCTTTGGCGGACTTGGTTAAAAGGTTCAGAGATTTGGCATTAGAGTGTTATATAGAACATCGAGTTAATAGAAATTTACATCAGCAACATCATCCCAGAATACGGAAGTTTTTTGAAAAATGCCAATATCACGCAATTCATAAAGCCTTTGGAGTTAGCTAGAAAGATAGCTGTGTTAGTTAAACTTCTCTAGAAAAGTACTAGACCAAAAAGAAAAGAATTCAGTTCGTGTAGTCACACTTTGTTTGCAAAAAGGAAGTTGAGGTTTAATACTAAAGAGAAGCGTAAAGCATACATGACGTATCCTGCAGTTCCCTATTCAACAGAAGAGCTAGACAGTCTTCTGGATCGATGGATTGAAGATGGTGTAATCAAATTACCCTTTGTCCCATGATTGCCAATAGAGGAAGAAAAACAACAAGCAGAATGTTGTAAGTTTCATTGGGGGACAGGACATGCAATTGCTACTTGTCAACTAATATCGAAAATAGTTCATGAGAAGATTGTTGATGGCATGCTTCAGCTTCCAGAATAGAGACAGATCATTGAAGAGGATCTCCTTCTAGCTCACAAGCTCAAAAGGGTTGTTGTAGCTCATATAGTTTCAGATGAAAAAAAAAGAGAGCACTTTTTGCAGTCGTTCTATAGAGAAGTGACATAGAGAAAGAAACTTCCAACAAGTCTAGTTCCTATAATTCGATCACTTCAACACAACCCGAAATTCAAGTCTTTGATTGATGAAATGGGTTATTGTCCTCAAGCGAGAATTGCTGCAACAGAAGCCCTAATGAAAGTCTTAGTAGAATACGGTCTAGAATGTTATGCAGAATCCAAAACCAATAGGGCATTTGTAAAGAGCATGAACGCAATTACATTTACGGATAAAGATATGGAAGTCCTATATGTAGATCATGCTAGGCCTCTTTATCTAAGAGCTCAAACAAATAATGTGATAATTAGACGTGCATTAGTAGACATAGGCTTTTCTATCAATATTATCCCATTGTCAGTTTTTGAAGTAGTGAGAATGGATCAAGGGAAAATACTAGGATCTATAACTAAGATAGCGGGATTTGGAAATAGTGTAAAAAACACCATTGGTTTTATCCACATAGACCTTTCTGCAGGACTAATACGAGCCAACACTAGATTTCATATGTTAGATGTGGAGTTAGTTACCAAATTCTATTGGATAGACCTTGGTTGAGTAGACACAAATTAGTGGTATCTACCTATCATCAATGTGTAAAAGGGAGAATAGGACTCAAACCTATCCAGATTTTAGCGAATTATACCCCTTTTAACAAAATAGAAAGCCATTTAGTAGATGCAGAGTTTTATGATGAGTATGTCACCATAGAAATCGGGTCTGCTTTTAGATTTTAGCCAGTACCACTACCAAAACAGCAAGAAAAAACTGATCTACAGCAAGTATTGAGTAAAAAATGAAAGAAAGAAGAGAAAGGGAAAGGGTTTAGTTCATTGCACTAGAACCAAACTACCCAGAGGAAGATTGGTATACTGATTATGATAGTGTGTCGGGCCTAATCATAACATGTGGGAAGGCCCTGGAGAAGCAAGCTTATATGCTATTACAGAAACACAGAAGGAAGTGCCAGTAAAAAACGACACAAAAGTAGAATAGAAGATACAAACTGCACCAAAATGTATGCAAGATAGTAAAAATGTTGTGACATAAACCCTAGAAGAAATTGATCTCAGTTCAAAACCAGATTAACAACAGAAAGTTTCAATCAGAACTTACCTCACTGATACAGAACGAAAGGAATTGATCAAAATCCTCAAATAACATAAAGATGTCTTCATGTGGGGATATGAAAACATATTTGGATTAAATCCAAATATTGTATGTCACTCTCTAAGCATCTACTTGGGGTTCAATCCAGTTAAAAATCGTGAAGAAATTTCCATTCGAAAGTAGAAGCATAAATCAAATTGGAAGTGTAGGAGTTAATGGTGGCCGGTTTCATTAAACCAATTGCTCATCCAACCTGGCTAGCAAATATAGTGCTTGTCAAAAAGAAGAATGGTCAAATACGGATATCTGTTGATTTTTGTGACCTCAACAAAGCATTCCCTAAGGATGAATTCCCCTTGCCAAATATAGATGTCTTCGTTTAGTCAACTACAAGGCACAGATTGCTCTCATTTATGGATGGCTTCAACGAATACAACCAAATCAAGATGTCTCCAAAAGATGCTCACAAAACTGCTTTTTGGACACCCTTTGGTAACTTTTATTATGTCGTGATGCCTTTCAGATTAAAAAAGCAAGAGCCACTTATCAACGAGCAATGACTGCCATTTTCCATAATGTGATAGGAAAAGAGGTTGAAGATTACATCAACAATCTAGTGGTGAAATCAAAGCTAATGACGGATCATCCAAAAATCTTAAAGAAGGTATTTGAGAGATGTTGCCTTTATAATTTAAAAATGAACCCAAAGGAATGTGCCTTCGGTGTCTCATCAGGCAAATTTCTAAGTTTTATTGTTCATAAGAGAAGAATAGATGTTGACCCAATTAAGATCCGAAACATTGCTTCTATTGCGATTCCGACATCCAAGAAAGAATTGAAAAGTTTATTGGGTAAGCT
This sequence comes from Boswellia sacra, assembly GCA_013180625.2. Lineage (NCBI taxonomy): Eukaryota > Viridiplantae > Streptophyta > Magnoliopsida > Sapindales > Burseraceae > Boswellia > Boswellia sacra. The sequence goes on from SNVD02009957.1 coordinate 24,668, forward strand.
CCCATACATACAAAGATTTGTCCCTGTATTAGCAGCTCTCATCACCACTTTCACTCCTTTTCCCAAGAAAAAGTCAGAATTGTTGTGGAAAGAAGAACATAGTCATGCACTACAGAAAATTCAAAAACTTATCTTACATTTGCCTATAACGAAAGTACTTGTCAAAGGAAGGCCTTTGAAGATCTATCTAGCAAATACAGTAATAGCAATTGGGACTTGCCCAAGACAAATGAAAAAGAGATTGAGAATCTAGTTTATTACATTAGCAGACAAATGACAGAAGGAGAAAGGAAGTATTGAGATGCTAAACATCTATGTCTGGCATTAATTTATGCCACTTAGAAATTACGACACTATTTCCTTGCACATAAACTACAGATCATGGTGAAAACAGACCCTCTCAAGTATTTACTCATAAAACATGTTTTATCTAGCAGGTTAGCAAGATGCTTATTATAGTTAGTGGAATATAATATTATCTGTATCACACTAAAAGTAGTAGAAGTCAAGCTATGATAGACCTGATCATTACCTTCTTAATGAAAACAGAATCGCTTTATCTAAAGAAATACTTGAAGGTTTGCCAGAAGAAGATGTAAGGGTAGAAGAAATAAATGAATTCAGGATTTGTCATTTTGATGGTGCTACAACAACTAAAGAAGCAATTGCAGTAGTTATTTTAACAGATCCAGAAACAAATTCAATAGCATAGGTGATAAAATTAGCATTTGTAGCAACAAACGACATTGCAACATATAAAGGAGCAATCACTGGACTTTTAATGGCTTCAATAATGGAAGCAGCATCTATTAAGCTCATAGGAGACTCCAATCTGATAATCAATCAGTTATGGGGTAATTTTTTAGAAAAGGAACCATCTTTAGCATTATATAGAACCATGGCACAAAAACTCATCAAGAGATTCAAAACAGTGGAGATAGAGCATGTACATGAAGTAAACAACAAAATAGCTGATACACTTGCCACTATCGGGTTGAAGCTTCTTCTAGAGTAAACATCATACAGAGACTGGAGATTTCCTATCTATCAAGCTCTAAAAGAGGGGAAAATACTAGGTAATTTAAAATAATTGAAGAATTACATATAATACTTGGGGGTTTGTACAAGTAACTTCCAGGATGAATCATGACCAGGCATTTGGGTCCAAATGAAGCTACTTAGAAGCTCCAATAGAGTCATGAAGAAAATTACAGAACATAAGGCAAAGTCAGTCTATACAGAAAGCTACAGAGAGCAAGCTACTTTTGGCCATAAATGAAAAGGTAAGCTAATGAAGTACAAGCCACTTGTCCAAGGTGTTGTGTAAAATACCCAAAAAAAAGAAGTGTTAACAGTTTCATATGAAGAAATTGGCACAATCCAATTTTGAAATTCCTGATCCAGAAAGAATTGCCAATCAACAAAAAAGAAGCACACCAAATTCAAAGGGCTACAAAATGATATTTTGTCCATAGGAATATCTTATTCAAAAAAAGGACTCAATGAAGAACCATTAAGATGTTTGAGTTAACTAGAAGCTAGAAACACTCTACAAGAAATCCATGCTAGAGATTGTGGGAAGCATCAAGGAGGAAAGAAATTATATAGACAACTCTTAGACAAAGGTTATTTCTAGGAGTGAATGAAGCAGCAAGCAAAAGAACTCGTGAAGAAGTGTCACACATGCCAGATACAAGGTAAAATGTGCTCCATTAGCATCCTATAAATTTACAAAATGTAAGAGCCCTTTGGCCTTTCGTACTTAGGGGTTTAACTTGATTGTGCCAATTCATCCACCATCACATGAGTACATCTAGATTCTTACTACTGCATAACACTTTACCAATTGGATTAAAGCCAAACTTTGAAGAAAGCTTCAGGGACCGTGGTGGCAAATTTTGTCAGAAAGAATGTCATATGTAGATACAGAATCCTATACAAAATCATCTCTAATAATGGTACACCATTTTTCAACAAAAAAGTTTGTGCCACTTGGGAAGAATATGGACTAAAACATGTTAGGTCAACTCCATAATACCCCCAAGGGAACGGACAAGCTGAAGCGACAAATGAAACATTGCTCAAAATACTCAACAAGATGATTCATGAGTATATAGTAGGATGGGATGTCCACTTGCTAGATGCTCTATGGGCATGCAAAATAGCACCAAGAACACCAATGGGGTTTTCACCTTATCTGCTGGCCTACAAAATAGAGCAATCTCACCAGTAGAAATAGAGATTCCTACAACAAGAACTCTATTTTCTGATGATGCAAAAACTAACAAACAGATGAGGAGGAAAGAGTTGGAAAAACTTGAAAAGGAAAGGAAGATTGCTCAAGATAGAACGTAGTTATATAAAAAAAAAAGTAGATTTGGCTTATGCATAGTCAGTAAAAAATAGAAACATCAGTGAATGGAGTACTTAAAGCGGCTTATCATGGTAGCAAAAATATGCCTTCTCCTTCAAAGTTTCCTTCATCATGGGTTGGCCCTTTTGTCATCAGGAAAGCCCATAACAGCGGATATTTTCTCTTGTTAGATACAAAAGGAAAAGATTTAGCAAACCCTATCAATAGGTAGTGGTTAAAACCTTATTTCTATTAAGTAGTTTTGCAAAAAATTAATAAGTGATGTTCACACTTTTTCATTGTAATTATAGCGAGCAATGAAAGAGACAATAAAATCAAATATTGCATAATATTTGATCCAAAATAGTCCTCAAACAGAATTTATGATATTTTATGCGCTACAAGAATTTTTTTTTTATATTCGTCATATAAGATTTCAAATATTTAAGGGTTTTTCGTAATAGTGTCAATTATTATATGGTTTTACAAGACAAACCCGGATTTTGTTTATATTTGTCAGATGGTCCATGTCTAAACTTGTCAATTACTAAAACAAGGGACAAACATGTAAAAGCAAATAACACTATGTTCTTTTATGAATCCGAATCCTGTTTTCTGTGCTGCAAATTTCCAATGCAATTTACATTCAATCTCAACCACATATCCTTTTCAAAATTTAAAATAATTCAAAATCAACCATATATTTCTAAATTCAATTGAAAACAAAAATACTGGATTCATAAAAGAACACATCGTAAAAATCCCTAGCTATATGGCTCCCTTCTTTTCTCTCTAGTGATTTTCGTTTCCCTCTTCTTCCTTTATCGCTCATCAAAACTTACACACTTTCCCTCTCAAACTCCTCCATTGAATCCACTCTTTCCTTCTTAATCTCCCCGGTCAAAGCTACTCTTTGTCTCTCAATCTCCCCTATCAAAGCTACTACTTCCCTCTCTTTCTCACCCTTGCTCAGCAAAGCTTCACAAACTCTCCCTCATTCACGTTGCCATAGGCCTCCCTTGCTCACTGTAACTTAACGCGCTCTCCCTCTCCCTCATTCGTGTTTCTCTCACCCAATCACTTACTCTCTCATCAATCTTTGGCTCCATTTGATGATTTGGGTCTGATATATTACGCTGAAATCGGTGACCTATAGAAAAGAAGGGAAAGTGGAAGAGATTGTAAATTGGTAAGTTCGATTTCAGTTGGGTCTTTGCATTTTCACTTTGGGTCTGGCATTTTCAGTCGTTTCTCATATCAATCTTCTATTCGCATGGACTGTGGTGGTCAATTTCATGAAAAAATGGAAGCTTTCAATGCTTTTTTACTGTGACATTTGGGTATTTCATCTCGTTATATCTTGGTTTATTTGTAGAGAAATTCTTAGATAATTAAACCATTTCTTTGCTACTTGCAACACTTCCATCCTTTCTTTTAATTTTTCTTGCATGATGTGATAAAAAGAGTTGAACAACATCCAAACATTACTAACTTGTTTTCACATTGTAATTCATTCAAAATTTCTTACTAGAGCTCTTCCAAATTTTTTAAGTTACATAATTGTTCGCTTACCTATAAAGTAAATTTGGCTCGAAAATTTTGATCCTTCCCAATTAACCCTCAATCTATCGATTATCTTGAAGCCAAATTTCAATTATCTCACTCCATGAAAACACATAACTCAATTTAACACTCCCAAAGTAGGCTGTGAAGGATAGAAAGAGGTGACAAAGTACTACAAGAAAGCCATCATTAATTTTTGGAGTACTTTTTCTATCTTTGCTTCCCTTGAAATTCTGCAATAGTGATAGTGGCTTCCATGACTTTAAATCTATCATATTAGTTGTAATGTTCCCTTTGTAGTTATTGCATGTAATCAAACAAAATTATATAAGAAAAGGCCTGGTTTTTTGTTTATTCCTTTAATTTCCAGTAATCAATTTTATTTTCACTTCATCCCATTTTTTTAATTTTTTTAAATTACAATCTAGTTTAAGTAATTTAATTTTAAAAAAAAGATTAAATTTTTTTTGGGAGTTGAAAGTTCTACTTTTGTTGATCTGGGGTTGTTTAGTTTAGATTTTTATTTATTTTTTAAGTGATTTTGATTTTGATCTGCTTTGGTTTTTGGTGGATATATATTTGATCTATGTTTTTGAGATCAATTTTTTTACTTATTACTTTTTGTGATGTGTTTTTATTTTTTATTTTTGGATAATCTTATATAGTGAATTTATTGCATGTCAATATCTCATTATGGTCATTTGATACCTTCATGCCATTAGTGAGTTGTGACAATATATTGTTTAACTTCTTCATTATCTTATTTCTTATCTGATTGTATCTTTCTTTCTCTTGATGATTGCGGCCATTTTGGTATTGTCCCTTATGTTTTGTACCTAATCTTATATTAAGAAATTTATAAACACAATATATTATGGCTATAACAAAACCTGAAACATGACTAATTTTTTAATCACTAAAAGATAATGTTGTCTTATGTAAATGATGGTTGGGCTGGTTGCTATAGTTAATTACGGTAAGTATTAATGTACTATCAGTATTCTTGTGACAACTACAAAGCTACACGTTGGCAACTCTGCAAAAAAATGTAACTTTGTACATAATATATATGTTGGTCAAGTGTTGAATTCTGATCTAAATTGAATTTATTGGTCAACTAATTAAGTTGGATTAGTAACCAAATAATCACTTTTGGGGCTTTAATTAGACTCGTAAGTTTAACTAAATGCATCTAATACATGGATGTTGTTTCATTTATTTGCACTGAGCACCATTTAGTAAAGATGGGTCAATTTCATTGTTGAAATACATAAACACGGATTTTATCTTTTCATTTTTTTATTCGTTTGTTGGTTATAAGGATTGTGGTTATGGTAAAAGCTTATGTTTCTGGCAGAGTTGTGGGTACGGTAATTTCTCAGGCTGTGTTTGCTAATTCCCATTTGCTAATTAATTGTTTTGCATTTCAATAATTTGCATTTGTGTTTACTGCATTTTGCTAATTTGTGTTTCGTTTGTTGCAAATTAGCTCTTTGCTTTACTCTCTGTGGCTTAGGGATGGCAAAATCTGGGTGCGGGTGCGGGTTTAGCATTTCGGCACCCGTACTGGATTAAAAAACTCTTTTCCGGTTCCTATAAAATCCCCAGATTTTTCTGGGTTTTTGCGGGTGCGGGTAATTATGGGTTTTGGAATGCAACACCCGCACCCAAAAAAAATCCCCAGACTTTCCTCGCTTTTATTTTTTTTTATTTTTTAGGCCTTGAAATTGTATAAATAATATAATGTTGCTAAAAAGACTAAAGTGCGCAGTGGCAATAGTGGTGAAGCCCCTTATGGTGTTGTGGTGACCTAGGATCGAGTCATAAGTTTGTAGGAAATGTTAGTTTTAATTAAATATACAAATAAATTGATTAATTAAAGTTGTTTGTAATCATTAAAGCAAAAAAACCATGCGGTCCAATGGTATATGGCTTAAATGCAACCTCCAGGTCTTGGGTTCAAGCCTTGCATGTGGCATATTTTTAACTAAAAATGGGTTGGGCTGTCTAGGTGCTGGCCGCGGATCGGGTTTCCTCAGCAATACTGCCCCTGTACCGCTCTCGAGCCTGTGTACACTCAGAGCCCTCACCCCCAGGCCTAGTCACCGGAAATTCGGGGTTTTTCCCAGCCGGGCCATGCGGGTACCCAGCCCAACTGGGGAAAAAAATGCCATCCCTACTCTGGCTCTACGTTACATTTGCTAAATTAACTCTCTCCTCTGCTTTCTACTCCGTTTCATATACTGATTAAGGTTTTGTTAATTGCCTTTTTCTTCAATCTTTGTTTGATTACTGTTTTGCTACCTGAGATTATTTGGAATCCATAAGAGTTGATTGTCAAAGGAGATTTGAATTTATTTGTGAATGGAATTGCTTCTTCTATTATGAAGAGTGAGTATCCTCTTTAAACTTATGTTCTGTCTTTATGACTTTGTATTTTTCCCTCTTATAATGGTATGTGGTTGTTCTTTGGATTGTGTCAACTCAGGCTCTGTCCCTGTCTCTCTGAGATTACTATTTCATAAGCTAAGAATATTTGTAACAATATGTGGTTATTTGTTTGATTACTGATGCGTTCGAAACTAGCAAGTATACTAGTCGCACAAGTAATAAAGTGATAAGTAAGATATCGTTCCCACGAGGATTGATTCTAATTGAATTTGTTATTTCCAGCAACAATAAACTAAACAGGGGGGGATTTTTGTTGAATGCTTTACTAAATGAAATAAGAATGCAAGTAAAGAATAACAAAACAGAAAGTAAATTTGAATGAAAAATCAATGGGAGAAAGCTGGTTAAGGGATCCTTCTCTACCACAAGATATGGATTTGCGAATTAATTGTAGAATTGTCATCTAATTACAGCATTGAAGTTATCAACCGTAGATAATAACAAGCTCTATTACCCCAATCTTTCCTTACTTTGTTGTTAAATAAAACAAGCTCTTTATTTAATCTCTATCCATTAAACAACCTAGAACAAGCTCTCTGAGTTTAATTCAATGGATGCATTATGATAAGAAAGATAGGTTGATCTAAGCAATAAACACACAAGCTCGGATTATTTAACTTAGGTTATATTCTCCAATTGTAATCTCTGATCACAATTTTGCTACTAATGATTAGAAATTCAAGACAATTACGGATCAAGATTTCTAGTCTAGCAATAAATCACAACCAGATTATATTCAGTTGGCCACTCAAATACAATCAGCAAGCAATCATAAGCATTAAATATGGGAGAATACAAGCAACTTCAATTAGAGAATTGGATAACAATTCCTTACACAATCAACTTACAAAAACCATATCAGGGGCTTTGAAATCACCCTCAACCAATTCAGATTCAGTTACACATGTTTAAGAACGTGGTAAATACAATACAACATGGAGACATTCCAGAAAATGAAAGGGAAGGGAAAAACTTAGCAAATTTGATGTAATTCTCTTTGGATTGTAGTTCTTCCTCTTTCCAAGCTTCCTTTCTCCTTCAAGAACTCCAAGAGATGAAAGAATTCCAGAGCTGCAGCCTCCACCACGTTCTCCCTCTTCTTATGAAAATAAAACCCTAAAATGTGTTTAAATAACAGTGACTTGCTACAGTGCCCCGTATTATACATGCTACAGTGACTTGTGGAATTATATTTCTATACATCTCACACTGTTTTGATTACAACTTTTGGTACACTGAATGGATTTATAAACCGTAAATTTCTCCAGAAAATAGACTTCGAGAGCTTTCCAACGGTATATAACATGTCGTCGGGTTCATTGTATATCAATACAATTAAATCCGAGAAGATCACTGACTAGCAGAGGTGAAAATGAAGGGTTTTACTCCATTTTTGTGCAAGTTGCTCCAAAACTCCTACAAACATCAAAACCACATAAAAACATAAAAATACCAAGGAATATAGCAAAGAAACATGGACGAATTGATATAAAAGTAATACATAAATAGATACCTATCAATTACTATTTCATGTATGCTATGATGCCCCTAAATTTGTATGTTGTATGTAGGTTAATAATCTCAGAATATGTAACCAAATCTTTAGATATGCCTAATTGTCAAATATTTGCTAATGTCAGATGAAAGATGCTCTGTTCACTCTTGAATATTCATGGAAATTGAGTTACTCTATCATCAACAATTCCCTTGACATTATATGCTTTTTCTACGCATTTGTTTTTTTTTTTAATTTTATGTATAGAATAGAGATTATGATTTTGGATTTAGATTTGCATGATGTATTACTTCAAATATAAATTGCTAAGCCTTCATGCATTGTAACAAAATTTATATGGAATATAGGCCTGCATCTGATTGCATATTATGGAACCTGTGTGCTTGCTTGGATATTACCTTATAATTGCTTTTGTTGATGTACATGACTATTTGATTACATGGAATTCATAAATGCATTAGAATTTTATATACAAATTCAGTCTTATAATAATTTCACAATTTGTCTTTTGTTGGTGAACTGACTGTGCAAAATTATGATTCTTGAGTTCAAAGAAAATTAGAATTTTACATCAGATCTTTAGTTTTAATAATTAAATGCTATAATGAAGAAAATCAAAACCAAATGATGTAGACAACACTTTCTTATGTGGTTGAGAACTCCCCCAAGTTCATTTTAGCCCCTATCAAGTTGTGCATAATCAGGCCAGATTAAAGTTTGTTAGACTTATACTTAAGGAAAACTTTGAAGATAATGACAAACTTTTAAATCCTTGTAACAAATTACACAGTTCATGTAGCCATTTATATACATGTAGCTCTTCCTACTTTACATTGTTTGAATGCGAAAGTTCAACTTTAGTTAACCCATGACCATAAAAATCCATTTTCAAATCTATTTTTGACTTAACTACTTGCTTTAGAATTAATAGAGCATATCATGTAATTAAAGATTAAAGGATCTCTGCATGATTAAACAACATCATTTCAATTACAAAATGAAATGACATGCTAGATCAAGGTAGGTAACTGTTTAATGAATTTATAATAAACATGTATAGAATTTGTCCAGTTCCAATATATGACTAAATTGCAATTTATCCACTTCATTTTCTTAGACTTCAATGGTTAAGACTAGATGTTTTGACCAATCTTTGTTAATTCTAATTTTATGTTCTAAATTTTCTTGTAAGAGGATAGCAACATTTAGGTGATCAAATTGGAAGTAAAAGTATGATTCATACTTGAACTAGTGATAGCTACAACGTCTGCTTCCTTGTTTACGCAACACAACTTTGTTTTGTTAGCTTTATAAGTACTAATGTACCATTACTCATCGCCTCTGCTCTTCAAATTGAAATTAAATAATTGCTTGCTCATACATTGAATTCTTTATTTTTTTAATGAGTTTCTTATTAACAAATTGCTTGTATCTTTTTTGCAAGGCTTTAGTTACTGGAATCTTTTGCTAACTGCTCCTTGGGAAAAAACTTTCAGTTTAAAGTTAAATTTTTTCTGTTTGGAGTCATTCCCAATTCTTTAGACTTTTAAAAGCTTTAAAGGGATAAGAGTACCTTTAAAATTTTTTTTTTGTTCTAAAAAATTCTTCATACTTGTCACTTTTCCACTATGACAAACTTCCAATTTTAGTTTTTTGGTTGTAATATTAGATATTACACGGTAAAATACTCATATTTTAACAAAGTAACAATCTAAAAGGTTACCATTATTTTTTATATAATATGTTTTTTGACAGTTATCAATCATAAAAAAGACTAGCATCTCCATATATTTGGATTGTCAAGTTGTTCGAGAGAGAGCACTATGCACATAGAACACAATCTGCATTGATTTCCAGAGGTCAGCATCACCACTTCTTATTTATGTTTTAAATGTTTTCAAGTGTTATTCATATGTTATTTTATGCTAATCTATTTGTTTTAATTGCTTTCAACTGTTATTGATATATTGATAGTACTATTCATGCTATTTTAAATGCTTTCAATCAGTTTTTGATATGTTTAAAGGGTAAATAGCATGTTGTTTTAAATGCCTTCAATCTGTTTTTGATATGTCATTTTCTACTAATGCTATTTTAAATGCTTTCAATCAGTTTTTGATATGTTGTTTGCTGCTATTCATGCTGTTTCAGCTACTTTCAATTAGTTTTTGATTTGTTTCAATTGAGCATAAACTATTTTTGGTATGTTCACAATGCATAGTTGATATGAAGCAGTCGATGATATGTTGTTCAAGACTACTTTGCTCATGTTTTGATTTGTTTTTGCATTATGAAATTTATCAGGCATGAACTTTCTATTGAATTTGCATTGTTCTTGATTTAATAATGTCTTATTGTCTATATTACAAATCTTGCCTTTTTTTTTAACATGTTGTCAAATTTTAACTTAGTACTTCATCCACAATAAACACCAATTTAATCATACCATTTAAATTGAAGAAACTTAGTAATAGAAAAAAAAAGGAAACCAAAAATTCGAAATTGTTATAAATGTTAAAAAAATTGAAAAGACTATATATATCATAACACACCCAAAACTTACTTGTATCCGCAGGTGTCCTACCTACTGCAATGAATGGATAAATCTTGGATGTAGATGGATAGATTGTCCAAGGAGTATGTAAATGGGGTTGACATTTTCCTTGAGTTTGCAACTAAGCACAATCCCAACATAACTTTCTTTAAGTGCCCATCTAACAGATGTCGTTGCTTGGCCTTATACAACCAAAGCAAAATTAGAAACCATTTATTCTTCAATGGATTTGACACAAACTACCAAACTTGGGTTTGGCATGGGGAAGTCAATCCACTTAGGGAACCCAATGTCAACTCATCCTTTGATGAATGTAATTTTTTTCCTATACATGATACCATAGATATGGTAAATGATGCGTTCAAACACTATGATGATGACCCTAAAACCTTGAAAATTTTATTTGAAGATGCTGAAAAGCCTTTACACCCGGATTGCACAACTTACACAAAATTGTCTGCATTGATGAAACTCTATAATATTAAAGGCAAATACGATTGGTCAGACACCATTTTTTCATAATTACTTAATGTCATACACTTAATGCTACCACCAAACAATGAAATGCCTTCATCCATGTATGAAGCAAAGAGAACAATCGTTTCATTGGGGTTGTCATATGAAAAGATACATGCATGTCCTAATGTTTGCATTTTATATAGGAAAGAGTATTGATGCGTTCGAAACTAGCAAGTATACTAGTCGCACAAGTAATAAAGTGATAAGTAGATATCGTTCCCATGAGGATTGATTCTAATTGAATTTGTTATTTTCCAGCAATAATAAACTAAACAGGGGGGGTTTTGTTGATTGATTAACTAAACTTAATACGAAAGCAAATGAAGAATAACACAAAGCAAAGTTAAATGGAGTGAAAAATCAATGAGAGACACTTGGTTAAGAGTTCATTCTCTGCCACAAGATATGAATTTGTGAATTAACATAGAATTGTAATCCAATTACAGCATTGAAGTTATCAACCGTAGATAACAACAAGCTCTGTTATCCCAATCTTTCCTTACTTTGTTGTTAAATAAAACAAGCTCTTTATTTAATCTCTATCCATTAAACAACCTAGAACAAGCTCTCTAAGTTTAATTCAATAGAAGCATTACGATGAGAAAGATAGGTTGATCTAAGCAATAATCACACAAGTTCGGATTATTTAACCTAGGTTGTATTTTCCAATTGCAATCTCTGATCACAATTTTGCTACTAATGATTGGAAATTCATGACAATTACGGATCAAGATTTCTAATCTAGCAATAGACAACAACAGATTATATTCAGTTGGCCATTCCAAATACAATCAGTAAGCAATCATAAGCATTAGATATGGGAAAATACAAGCAACTTCAATTAGAGAATTGGATAACAATTTCTTACACAATCAACTCACAAAATCCATATCAAGGGCTTTGAAATCACCCTCAACCAATTCAGATTTAGTTACACATATTCAATCAGAATAACAAATACAATACAGAGAAATTCCAGAATTGAAAAGGAAAGAAAGAACTTAGCAAATTCTTTGAAAATCTTCTTTGTAGATGAATCTTCTTGGAATTGTAGTTCCTCCTCTTTCAAAATCTTCTTTCTCCTTCAAGAACTCCAAGGGATGAGAGAAATCCAGAAATGCAGCCTCCTCCCACGTTTTCCCCTCTTCAAGTTATGAAAATAAAACCCTAAAATGTGTTTAAATACTCTGCTACAGTAACGTGCTACAGTGTCCCGTATTATACATGCTACAGTGATGTGTGGAATTACATTTCTACACTTCTCACACTGTTTTGATTACAACTTTCGGTACACTGAATGGATTCATAAACCGTAAATTTCTCCAAAAAGTAGACTTCGAGAGCTTTTCAACGGTATATGATATGTCATCGGGTTCATTGTATATCAATACAATTAAATCCGAGAAGATGGTTGACTAGCAGAGGTGAAAATGAAGGGTTTTACTCCATTTTTGTGCAAGTTGCTCCAAAACTCCTACAAACATCAAAACCACACAAAAACATAAAAATACCAAGGAATATAGCAAAGAAACATGGACGAATTGATATGAAAATGATATATAAATAGACACTTATCAAATTCCCCCACACTTAGACTTTGCTAGTCCTCGAGCAACTACGACAATATGAAATAAAACTAAACCGAAACAGAATCAACAAAAAAATTAAAACACACAAATGCTTTATCTTGCAAATAGGCCTCAAAGATTGTACTTAATTATAACCCAAGGAAAACTTCAAAATAATGCACTTGATCAAGAATTTCATCTCAAAGATTAGTTTCGCTTCACTTCAATTCCTCAAGTGTGTGTGTGTAGAGCCATTCTCACCTAATCACTTGTAACCCAGATGAGTTTATGCATAAAAATGAATCATATTTAATATTGAAGATGTGTGTATAAATGAACTCCATAGGCCTGCTTTTCAAGTTACTCTCCACTAATGTAGACATGCACAACACCAAGGATCAAGTAGAACTTTATTAAGCTTGTAACGTTTGGCTTTGGTGAAGGTATGATAAAGGATAATAATTTAGCTCAAATCACCCACAAACACATAAATCATTCAAGACTATGTAGAGCTCAACCCTATAACACAACTTCATTTCAATTCACCAGGTTACTCCCCCAAACTTATTTAGAACACTAAATCTTTTTTTTTTTTTGCAGAAAACAAAAGAAAACTACACCCCCACACTTTGTTGTTTCATTCTTTTTAAGAACACTTAAGGGTATAGATCTCTTATTCTTCTTCTTTTTTTTCTTTTTTTTCTTTTTTTTATTACACTTCCCCTCCCCCACACTTAAACAACACATTGTCCTCAATGTGTAAGTACGTGGACGATAAGTACAGATTGGTTTTTTTTTTCTGTTTTTTTTTTTTTTTACAAACATAATAGAACTCACTTGCATTGCTCATGACACATCCCAACCTCCTCTAACTTCCCAAAACCAGAACATAGCTCAAAATTTAATTGTGAATGATCTACATGCTCATAGGTAAGGGATAAACTGTTTGGAACAAATTCATTTGAGGTTAGGAAATCTTTTAGTGAGTTAACAAAGAAAAAGGCTTACAAGGCTCAAAGGGGTAACTAGGGATCAATTTCAGTCAAGGTTGGCTATTAAGGCTCAAACGGTCCAAAGATGGCCTAAATCATTTCCCCAATGTTGCACAGTCTAGGATTTCGCCTCGAGTGACCATCAAACAAGTTCTAGAATTCATTGAAATCTGAAGAAACATTTAAATTACATAAACTTTCTCTAAGTAACAAATAACTCAGTGATAATAGCTCAGTGCTCAATGTTGCGCAAGGAATCAAAAGCAAAGCGAAAACCAATAAACATTTCAAGCACACAGATCCATGCATCATTTATCATTTTCCAAGAGTTATTCTTAATTAAATCATCATGCAACTACTACAATATGAAATAAAACTAAACCGAAACAGAATCAACAAAAAAATTAAAATACACAAATGCTTCATCTTGCAAATAGGCCTCAAAGATTGTACTTAATTATAACACAAGGAAAACTTCAAAATAATGCACTTGATCAAGAATTTTATCTCAAAGATTAGTTTCGCTTCACTTCAATTCCTCAAGTGTGTGTGTGTAGAGCCATTCTCACCTAATCACTTGTAACCCGGATGAGTTTATGCATAAAAATGAATCATATTTAATATTGAAGATGTGTGTATAAATGAACTCCATAGGCCTGCTTTTCAAGTCACTCTCCACTAATGTAGACATGCACAACACCAAGGATCAAGTAGGACTTTATTAAGCTTGTAACGTTTGGCTTGGGTGAAGGTATGATAAAGGATAATAATTTGGCTCAAATCACCCATAAACACATAAATCATTCAAGACTATGTAGAGCTCAACCCTATAACACAACTTCATTTCAATTCACCAAGTTACTCCCCCAAACTTATTTAGAACACTCAATCTTTTTTTTTTTTTTGCAGAAAACAAAAAGAAAACTACACCCCACACTTTGTTGTTTCATTCTTTTTAAGAACACTTAAGGGTATAGATCTCTTATTCTTCTTCTTTTGTTCTTTTTTTTCTTTCTTTTTTTTATTACACTTCCCTCCCCCACACTTAAACAACACATTGTCCTCAATGTGTAAGTACGTGGACGATAAGTACAGATTGGTTTTTTTTTTCTTTTTTCTTTTTTTTTTTTACAAACACAATAGAACTCACTTGCATTGCTCATGACACATCCCAACCTCCTCTAACTTCCCAAAACCAGAACATAGCTCAGAATTTAATTGTGAATGATCTACATGCTCATAGGTAAGGGATAAACTGTTTGGAACAAATTCATTTGAGGTTAGGAAATCTTTTAGTGAGTTAACAAAGAAAAAGGCTTACAAAGGCTCAAAGGGGTAACTAGGGATCAATTTCAGTCAAGGTTGGCTATTAAGGCTCAAACGGTCCAAAGATGGCCTAAATCATTTCCCCAATGTTGCACAGTCTAGGATTTCGCCTCGAGTGACCATCAAACAAGTTCTAGAATTCATTGAAATCTGAAGAAACATTTAAATTACATAAACTTTCTCTAAGTGAACAAATAACTCAGTGATAATAGCTCAGTGCTCAATGTTGCGCAAGGAATCAAAAGCAAAGCGAAAACCAATAAACATTTCAAGCACACAGATCCATGCATCATTTTTCATTTTCCAAGAGTTATTCTTAATTCAATCCATCATGCAACTACAACAATATGAAATAAAACTAAACCGAAACAAAATCAACAAAAAAAATTAAAATACACAAATGCTTCATCTTGCAAATAGGCCTCAAAGATTGTACTTAATTATAACACAAGGAAAACTTCAAAATAATGCACTTGATCAAGAATTTTATCTTAAAGATTAGTTTCGCTTCATTTCAATTCCTCAAGTGTGGGTGTGTAGAGCCATTCTCACCTAATCACTTGTAACCCGGATGAGTTTATGCATAAAAAATGAATCATATTTAATATTGAAGATGTGTGTATAAATGAACTCCATAGGCTTGCTTTTCAAGTCACTCTCCACTAATGTAGACATGCACAACACCAAGGATCAAGTAGGACTTTATTAAGCTTGTAACGTTTGGCTTTGGTGAAGGTATGATAAAGGATAATAATTTAGCTCAAATCACCCATAAACACATAAATCATTCAAGAATATGTAGAGCTCAACCCTATAACACAACTTCATTTCAATTCACCAGGTTACTTCCCCAAACTTATTTAGAACACTAAATCTTTTTTTTTTTTTTGTAGAAAACAAAAGAAAACTACACCACCATACTTTGTTGTTTCATTCTTTTTAAGAACACTTAAGGGTATAGATCTCTTATTCTTCTTCTTTTGTTCTTTTTTTTCTTTTCTTTTGTTCTTTTTTTTTTATTTTTTTACTACACTTCCCCTCCCCCACACTTAAACAACACATTGTCCTCAATGTGTAAGTACGTGGACGATAAGTACAGATTGTCTTTTTTTTTTCTTTTTTTTCTTTTTTTTTTTACAAACATAATAGAACTCACTTGCATTGCTCATGACACATCCCAACCTCCTCTAACTTCCCAAAACTAGAACATAGCTCAGAATTTAAGTGTGAATAATTTACATGCTCATAGGTAAGGGATAAACTGTTTGGAACAAATTCATTTTAGGTTAGGAAATCTTTTAGTGAGTTAACAAAAAAAAAGGCTTACAAAGGCTCAAAGGGGTAACTAGGGATCAATTTCAGTCAAGGTTGGCTATTAAGGCTCAAACGGTCCAAAGATGGCCTAAATCATTTCCCCAATGTTGCACAGTCTAGGATTTCGCCTCGAGTGACCATCAAACAAGTTCTATAATTCATTGAAATCTGAAGAAACATTTAAATTACATAAACTTTCTCTAAGTGAACAAATAAATCAGTGATAATAGCTCAGTGCTTAATGTTGCGCAAGGAATCAAAAGCAAAGCGAAAACTAATAAACATTTCAAGCACACAGATCCATGCATCATTTATCATTTTCTAAGAGTTATTCTTAATCAATCATCATGCAACTACGACAATTTGAAATAAAACTAAACGAAACAGAATCAACAAAAAATTAAAACACACAAATGCTTCATCTTGCAAATAGGCCTCAAAGATTGTACTTAATTATAACCCAAGGAAACTTCAAAATAATGCACTTGATCAAGAATTTTATCTCAAAGAATAGTTTTGCTTCACTTCAATTCCTCAAGTGTGTGTGTGTAGAGCCATTCTCACCTAATCACTTGTAACCCGGATGAGTTTATGCATAAAAATGAAACATATTTAATATTGAAGATGTGTGTATAAATGAACTCCATAGGCCTGCTTTTCAAGTCACTCTCCACTAATGTAGACATGCACAACACCAAGGATCAAGTAGGACTTTATTAAGATTGTAACGTTTGGCTTGGGTGAAGGTATGATAAAGGATAATAATTTGGCTCAAATCACCCACAAACACATAAATCATTCAAGACTATGTAGAGCTCAACCCTATAACACAACTTCATTTCAATTCACCAGGTTACTTCCCCAAACTTATTTAGAACGCTCAATCTTTTTTTTTTTTTTTGCAGAAAACAAAAGAAAACTACACCACCACACTTTGTTGTTTCATTCTTTTTAAGAACACTTAAGGGTATAGATCTCTTATTCTTCTTCTTTTGTTCTTTTTTTCTTTCTTTTTTTTCTTTTTTTTTTTATTACACTTCCCCTCCCCCACACTTAAACAACAAATTGTCCTCAATGTGTAAGTAC
>SNVD02009958.1:0-42230 GCA_013180625.2 Boswellia sacra
ATCTATAGTGCTTAAATTACATTTATTAAGTTAGCGATTCGCGAGTAGTACTTGTGCTCGTGTCGAAGTGAGTCTTGTTTCAGGAGTTTTGGAATGTGTGTGATCTATTCATAGGTCAGTCTCTTGAGTGTGTGTCTGTGTCTGTGTGAGTGTGTGTGAGTTTCCTATTGTTGCGTGTGTTCCAGTTGTTCGAAGTCGAGTGGAGAGTCCCAACAGGAATGCAACATAACGAGAGCGAGTGGCCATCGGGAGCGGGTGGGTGAGGGGGCAGTGTATGAGTTTCGCAACAAAATTTGATGTCCACTCGACGCTCGCTGAGCAATGCGGATGTCTAGGGGAATGTGTTTGTGTGTCTCTTGCCATGCAATCATTTGTTCGTGGCCGCCTAGTGGGTGCCATGTTGTTGTATGTTTGTGTGTCTGTATTGGGATGAGTTGGCGGGTCTGTGATGAGCATTTGGTTGTCATTCGTTTGAGTGGGCCAGCGAGTGGGCGAGCGGAGGTGCGCCAGAGATGAGGAGTCAGTTGATTGCGAGCGACTTGTTGATCTCTCCCTCTCTTTCTCTCTCGCTCTCTCGGTCTCACGGATGTGTGTCGCTCTCAACTCTCTGCTCTTTGCTCGTCAGTGGGCCACCAAAAGTTGATACAGTTGTCAGTGTGTGTGTGTGGGTGTAAGTGTGAAATCAAATGTGACTAGAGTGCGTTTCCTAGAGCGGGTGTGGAGTGGGCTTTGCATCAGAGGTTCGGGCCGTCGGACATTTGGTCCATCTCGAGGCTGTCGATGTCCTCGAAGTCGCCGCCGTCGATGAGGTGATACTTTGGGGGCCTAAGTTTGTCGCGGTTCCTGAGCGAGCCGGCGCGCTGGGGCAGCGTGGAGTCGGCGCCCGAGGCGCCCGGGCCGTGCGCGGCCAGCGAGCGGCGCCCCTTGGAGCCGCCCATGCGGCGCTTGATGCTCTTGAGCTCGGGGTCGGAGTCGTCCGAGGAGCTGTCCGAGTCGGTGTCGTCGTCGTCGTTGGAGTTGTGTCGGTGGCGCGAACTTCGGCCTGCCGCCGCCGCCGCCGCCCGTTGACGAGGACACCTGACAGAGACGCGGGCCTGAGCCGCGTGAACGGCCGTCCGAGATGAGAATGCCGTGGGTGACTTGTTGCTGTTCGTAGGGCAGCTCGCCGTCCTCGGCGTCGTCGTCGTCGATGTTGGGCGCGCCGCCGTCCTTGTAGCAGGCGGACTCGTAGTGCTTGTTCAGGTAGGCCTTGAGTGCGAAGGTCTTGTTGCAGCGCTTGCAGCGCCACACCTTCACCTGCGAGTGGGTCTGCATGTGGGCGCGCAGGTTCGAGCGGTCGGCGAAGGCCTTGCCGCAGTGGGCGCACCCGAACGGCTTCTCGCCCGTGTGCGAGCGCATGTGGCCCTGGAGGAGCCAGGGCCTCGAGAAGGCCTTGCCGCAGATGTCGCACTGGTGGGCGAGATTGTGGGTGAGCACGTGCATGGCGAGCGCCGGCATGGATACGTACACCTTGCCGCAGTGTTTGCAGCGCTGGGCCTGCTGCGAGTCCAGCGACCTGTGGGTCTGCTTGTGGCGCGACAAGTTCGACGAGGTGGCGTAGTTCTTGCCGCACTCGTTGCAGGTGTAGCGCTCTTGGCCGCCCTCGGCGCCCTCGATCACGGGCGCGGGCACGATCTGAGCGGTCACCACGGGCGTCTTGCCGGCGCTGGCCGCGCCCGGCGCGGCGCCCTCGCCACTGGCCGCCGAGCTGGCGCCACCCTGACCGCTAGGCTCAACCTCTTTGTGTTGCTGCTGCTGCGCCTGCGCCTGCTGCTTCACCTGTTTCCACTTTTTGCTGCGCCCGTCGATCACGGCGAACGTGTCGTAGGTGTAGGCGACCGTGGGCGCGGCCTTGCCCGAGTCGGCGCTCGTATCGGCCTTCTTGGCGCGCTTGCTCGCGGGTGCCGACGCGGACTCGACGCCGCCAGCAGACGACTGTTTGCCTCGCGCCGGCAACGAGATCTTGGCCCGCTTCTGTCCGCTCGCCTTGGCCCCGGCCGAGCCCTCGAGCGCCGAATCGGTTCCGCCACCGCCACGCCCCCGCGAGCCACCGCCCACGCCCTTGGCGCCCGCACGGCCGCCCGACGAGCGCGCCAGCGCCGCCTGGGCGGCCGACTGACTGCCCGCGGCGCCCGCGTGACCCGAGCCGCCGGCCGCGGCCGACTTGTTGCTGGCGCTCACCGCACTCGTGCGCTGATGTATGAAGCCCGCCACGCCCGTGGAGCCCGAGGAGAAGCTGCCACTTCCGGTGGTGGTCTTGCTCAGCTCAACCTTGGCCAGACTGTTGAGCCGGTCGGACATGCTCGAGGCGTTGGCGTTGGCGTTGGCCGCGTTGGCGTTGGCGCTCGAGGCGGCCGCGTGGCGGCGCCGCTCGAGATGGAGTGGGCGCCGGGGGCGCCCGAGGAGCCCGAGCGGCCGCCGGTCGAGTGGGCGCCCGCATGGAGACTGGCCGAGCTCGAGATGGGCGTCTTGAAGCTGACGCTGGTGACCCGATGCGCGGCCGAGCTGGACGCGAGCGTGGTCGCCTTGGGCTGGTGGTCGCCGTTGCGGCCCGTCGAGCTCGCGCCTGAGGCCGACGCCGCCCGGGTGCCGGCGCTCGAGGAGCCCTTCGAAGTGGCGCCTCCGCTTCCGCTTCCGCTTCCGGCGCCCATGCCCGCCTGGGCGGCCGCATAGGAGGCGGCGTTGAGGAGGTCGGAGATGTTGCGCGACGACTCCTTGCCCAGCGACAGTTGCGTGATGCTGGCCAGATTCTTCGCCGACGAGTGGTGGCCCTGGAAGCGACTGTAGTCGGCCGCGCCAACACCGCCGGCGCCGGCCGCCTGGTGGGCCGCGCTCGCCGCACTTGCCCGCGTGCTGGAGGACTGCGAGCCGGCGCCGTTGGTGCGCGAGCTTCCGTTCGAGGCCGAGCCGGTGGTGGCGCCGGCGGCGGCGGCGGCGGCGGCGGCCGTCTGGCGCCTGATGAGCTCGTTGACGTTGATGATTGTCCGATGGCTGGCCGCCAGCTTGCTCTCAGGCAGGCCCGCGCCCGAGCCGCCCGTCCGGGGCTGCTGTTGGTGTGGCTGGCCCACAAGCGAGCCGGCGCCCCGGATGAGTTCGCGGCCGGCGCCCACGGCCGAGCCGGAGATGAGTTGGCGCGCCGCCGAGTGGGCCAGCTGGCCGGGCCATTTGTTGCTGTTGCTCGGGTGGTGTTGTTGCTGCGGCTGTTGGTGGTGCTGATGGGCTTGTTGTTGTTGTTGTTGGTGGTGGTGGTGTTGGTGATGGTGGTGGTGTTTGTTCGAGGCCACGCCCGCGTGAGCAGGGCCTGTGCCAGCGCCACCGGCCGACGACGAGGGCGGCGGCGGGGGCGCGGGCGCGTGGGCGTGAAACTTTGTTTTGGTCTTGATTAGAAAGGATCTAGGCATGGCTTCTGGTTGTGGAGTACTGCTGTGGTTGAAAGGCGTGGCTTCCAACAACAGAGTTGCACTAGTATGCGGCTGGTTGCACAATCAGGCGGCTAATACTGGAAAACTGTCCCTTGTGGCGGTTGTTGCGCTCGCTGCGGCTGGGTGCGCAACGCGTGCCCCCTTATAAGTTGGACCTCAATTGCTGGCCGCCGATGAGGCCTCTTGCTCGGCCGAAGACTCGGTTGGCGCGACGACTCGTCGCCTCGATGGAGTGAATTTTTCCACAAAGATCCAAATCAATGTTTGGCGGTTTTGGTGCATTTAAATGGTGGTGGCGGGGGTCTCAGGTGATGCGAGTGCGCCTCTATGTCCGCTTGTGCGCTCAGTGTGTATATGCGCGAGTGTGTGTGTGTGTGTGTGTGTGTGCCTGTGACTGCGTACGCGCTCCTGTTGGTCTTCAGAGAGCGAGCGAGCGAGCGAGCGCGCGCGCAACACAGCGCTGTCGTGGGCCCGATGGGCCTCACAGTGGCCACGGCAGCGGCCACGGCGATGGCCCTGGAAAAACACCATTTGCTTGCCGGCCGTTTGCGCGCACGAGCAGCGCCGCCCCAGCAGAGCGAAAGGCGG
The DNA here is from genome assembly GCA_013180625.2 of Boswellia sacra. Classification (NCBI taxonomy): domain Eukaryota; kingdom Viridiplantae; phylum Streptophyta; class Magnoliopsida; order Sapindales; family Burseraceae; genus Boswellia; species Boswellia sacra. Next base: position 4,050 of record SNVD02009958.1, read on the forward strand.
CGAGCGGTTTTAAATGCGCACAGTGGCCACGGCGGCGGCGGCGGCGGCGGCGGCGGCGACGGCGGCTGTTGTGCGAGCTGACGCCGTGGCCTAGCGGCCGCGAGCGCTATGTGCCGTGGCGCTCTTGTCGTTGGCGGCGCTCGTGCGACCACCAGTTAGCATCGCGCGCACGAGCGCGAGCTGGGCACGGCCAACTTACTGCCGCCGCCGCCGCCGCCGCCGCCGCTGCGCCGCTAGGCCAACGGCCGCCAGCGCGTGCGCGTACGTTGCGCTAGAGGCCGAGCGCTAGTAGGCGAGTGGCAGAGGGCAGGCGGCGCACACGATTCCTCGAAGCAACAAATTCTTTCCCGCGACAGTGGCCGTTGCGTCAGCGCCGCCGCGGCCGCGCACACGACGCGCGTGCACGGCTTCGAGCTGACGCCACTGCGTGCGCGCGGCGGCGCCAACGATTGCGCAAGCGGCCGCGCGTCGACTCTGACTCTCTGGACCCGCGCGCGCTCTAAGTGGGCCAAAGAGGACGCCGCCGCCGACGAGAGGCGCGCGCGCAGACGCTTGGCACGCGCCGCGCGCGAACGCCACTAGCGACCCCGACTCGTCCGGCCGACGTTCGGGCGCACAAGCCGAGCCGGCCGAGTCGAGCCGGCCGACTCGAGCCGAGCTGAGCTGCGATGGGCCCAACTCGACTCAGCTTGGTCGGCTCGAAGCGCAGTGTTGCGCATCGTTGTCGTCAGCTCGCACTCTATACGCGCGCGGCCAATCACGACGACCACCTTCACGGGCCCGCCAGCGCGCCCCTATGAGCGCATCTCTAGCGCGCTCGCGACACCGCGCGCGGCTCTTACCTTAACCAGCTGCACATGACGGCGGCGACGGCGGCGACGGCGTCGCCCACCTCGTCCGACTTTGCCCAACTTCGCCCGGCGTCGCCCACACACACGCGCCACGACGCCCGCCATCGCGTGCAGCCCGGCCAGCGCCGCCCCGTGCTATATGGCGCCGTGCGGCCGGTGGTGCAAGCGGTGGTCGGCACGCGTCGCGTACGCGAGTGGCGATTGTATCGCGCGAACGCGACGCGCGAATCACTTTCGCCGCCGGCCGGAAACGTCGGACTGCCTCGAACGCCCGCTGGCCGTCCGCCCGCCTGCCCGAGCCGCGCCCTTGTCGATGGAACTGGAGCACCACCACGAGCACGAACATGAGCACGAGCAGACCGCGAGCTCTGTGACGTAACAGCCGCCGCCTCGGAGCTGTTGAATGGTCGCCGTTGGTGTTGTTGGTAAACATAAATTACGTAATCGCATGCGATGGGCGAGCGGCGCGTGGCCGGCGCCAGATCGCTCGCGGGCCCGAGAGTCTGGGGCCGAGATTGGATCGGTGGGCACGCGATGGGAAGCGCTCAACAGTTGTGCTCGACCACTCGTGGCTCTTCTCATCTCAGCTGCGAGCCCCACCAACGACTCCGACTGGACGCTGCTCTGCTGCTCGTCGTCATTAGGCCTCAGGCTGGCAACAGACACCGCCAGCAGGCTCGTTAATGGCACCACGAGCCCGCGACGACCACCACTTTGGTCAGTGATGTGGCGATTTGTTGCGTCGGCCGATTGGCAGTGACCGAGAGTTTGTGTCCCGCGATGGTCGTATGTTGACATGCACAACACCCGATGAGTCGCATAGCTTGCACGAATGTCCAATCACTGGTGGCAGGATCACCTGGGCTCCCGGAGAGGCGGGTTTCTGTTCCCATAGGTAGAGAGCGACTCCTTGAGTCGCCCAGCCAGACATCATAAAGATCCTGTGCGCTCGAAGCGGGATTTTGAATCGAGCGCCTTCGTGAAGCGCACGGCGGCGCAAGCGCACGCTTGTGGCATGCGGATGGAACCGCAAAGTACAAGCCACTTGTGCTCGAGGCGAATACCTTTCGTTGCTAATTGCTTTCTCATCTCTTGCGTCTCCCTTCATTAGAGATTCTCGTAACATTTCACCACCATTTGATTGATTCAGAAGCTCACACTATCTCCACCATGCAAATCTTTGTCAAAACTCTCACGGGCAAGACCATCACGCTCGAGGTCGAGGCCAGCGACTCGATCAACAACGTCAAATCCAAAATCCAGGACAAAGAGGGCATCCCTCCCGACCAACAGAGACTCATCTTTGCCGGCAAACAGCTCGAGGACGACCGCACGCTCAGCGACTACAACATCCAAAAAGAATCCACCCTCCACCTGGTGCTCCGGTTGCGCGGAGGTAAGGTGCACGGCTCGCTCGCTGGTGCCGGTAAAGTCAAGGGCCAGACACCGAAGGTGGAGAAACAGGAGAAGAAGAAGAAGAAGACTGGCCGAGCCAAGAGACGCATGCAGTACAACAGGCGCTTCGTGTCCGTTGTGGCCACCGTCGGAGGCAGAAAGAGAGGACCAAACGCCCAGGCGACCACCTAAGCGAACACACAAGTGGTCTCCACATATTGCCTTCAGCTCAGCGGGGCTGTTCACTCCGAGATATCTTGTAGTCACGCTAGTGCGTGAAAAGCCAGCTCGAGAGTTGTTGTAATAAATACAGTAGCAGTTGTTGAACAATCCTAACAATGGCCGTTGCTATTGACGCGAGACGTCGCTACTCCGTGACTCAGTTCCTTTGTCGCCCAACACCAATCGTACGCCCACTAGCGCACGTCTACAGACAGGTGCCTGTCAAATGTTTTCATTCACCTGAGCAGATTAGCTGGCCAACACGAGAGTCAAGTTGGGCGCTTGGGATGCGCGCGCGGTTACATCCAGACAGCGAGCGTAGATTGCGCAAAATCAACATGAACTTGAGGGGAAACAGGTTTACCTTGGACACTAACCGCTCGCGATCGCGTGTTTGAGTCGCGCACAAGAAACCAACAGGTGATCACCCAGAGCACTCGAACAACAAGTTGTCGGGCCGGAATGCTCTCCAAAATAATGGCCAGAGTCACTGGCAAACGTAGAATATGATTTGCTTGGATTTCATTATCAAGCTCCACATCACTCCAAGACAACAACTCAACGATTCGTAATAATCACAGCGGTTTGTTTGTTATCTGCAACGCAAGATGGCCAAGTTGAATGTTGAGCCGAGAAACTGGAACAATATCCCCGACTTCTATGCCGACCGCTCCGTCTTTGTCACCGGTGCAAGCGGCTTCCTGGGTAAGGTTCTCATCGAGAAGTTGTTACACGACTGCCCCAAGATCAAGAATATCTACATCTTGTTGCGCACCAAGGGCAGTGTTTCGGCCCACAGCAGACTCAACCAGTTGCTCGAGTCGCAAGTATTCGATCGTATCCGTCGGATTCAACCGAAACTCTTGGAGAAGGTGCAAGTCATCAGGGGCGACACGACGTTCGACAACTTGGGCGTTTCGAGCAGTGACCTGGAGGTGGTCAGGAGGAATGTCTCTATCATTGTGCACTCAGCCGCCACCATTCGCTTCGACGAGCCTCTCAAGAGGGCCACTCGCATCAATGTTATAGCCACGAGACGAGTCCTCGAGCTGGCGCTCTCACTCAATGATCTCAAGGCCTTCGTGCACGTCTCCACTGCCTACTGTAATCAGACCAAAGTCAACATCAAGGAGTCGGTTTACAGCGAAACTCTGACACCAGAAAAACTGATAGAACTGTCTGAAGAGCTCAGCGATGAAATGCTCGAGTCACTCACTCCGCACCTGTTCGGTGACAGGCCGAGCAGTTATCACTACACCAAAGCGATGGCCGAGAATCTCGTGAAATCCTATACCGATCGGGTGCCGGTGGGCATTGTGAGGCCCTCGATCATCACTGCGTCGCTCGTAGATCCAATGCCGGGTTGGATAGACAACTACAATGGGCCCTCGGGTTACTTGGTTACCGCTGGCGCAGGCATTCTACGCGTAATGCTCGTCGATGGCGACAAGATCTGTGACGCCATACCTGTAGACATAGTTGCCAACACTATCATTGCCACCGCGTGGCGAGTAGCCAACTGTGAGCTCTCCCGTAAGCGCTCAAGTCAGAATGGTACTGGCGCGAGGAGGGTCGTTGAGCCGTTCGTCGTTAACTGTACGTCTGGGCAGATAAACCCCATCACTTGGGAGCGGCTGCGAGCCTTGTCCCATCCCTGGCTCATTAAGTACCCACCTACTCAAATCTTCAGATACCCTGGGCCAATTTTTGTCTCCGATAGAACCCTACATAAGATACTCGTCACTCTGGAGCATGACTTGCCCACCTACATCATAGACCTGCTCTTTAAGGCACTCGGACATAGCCCGATGCTGGGCCCCATCTATCAGAAGGTCCACAGGACAACGATGGCCTTGGAGTACTTCACCAAAAATGAATGGATCTACAGGACGGAAAACTTTGCGGCCTTGAATGAGGAACTGTCTCAAGAAGACAGGAAGAGGTTTGTGGTGGATGTCAGAAAGATCGATTGGCCTGATTACATGGAGAAGTATGTGCTTGGTGTTAGACACTATCTGCTCAGGGAGGAGCCAAACTCTATCGGAGCGGCCAAATTCAAGCTCGATCTTTTGTATTACGGTACTCAAGCAACAAAAGTATCTGTGGCTGGCATATCGGCATTTTGTTTGTACAAATTAGTAACTTGGCGGAGAGCTATGAGGAATTAGCCTCTCTTCTCAAAACTGTATCACATAGTAACTAAGAGCACCCTAGGCAATATACGTGTAGAATAGACCCCACGGTCTTTTATCGGCGTTGAATAAAATCGATAGTGTCGATGTTTATGGAGACCATTTTAGCCACCGATATGATTGAAGTTGGTGTCATAATTAATCAACTCAATCAGAATGTTGTTGTCATTTTGGCTGTGTGTTATGGAAAACAAAAGCTTGACAGCGCGGAACAGCCACGCGAGCGTGCGCCCCGCGCGCTCGCATTAGAACGCGTGCAAGTGGCACATATATCCGCTCGCAAATGGACGCTAGCGACTTCCGCGCACGACGCCCACAGCGAAGCGATCGTGCCGTCAGAATTGGTTACATAACTTTTTTACTATCAATATTTCTGAAGGGAGAGGACAACTGGAGAAGCTCATTGTAATGTAAGGCTTAAATATTTACACTAAAAGAGGCTTTTTGCTGCACACACACACACATACAAACACACACTTAGAATATATTGAGCAACTATGGGCAATATTCAGACGGTGGGCCCCAACGAGGCGCTGGTCGTATCCGGCGGCTGCTGTCGTCCGTCCAGACGCGAGGTCATTGTGGGCGGCTGGTGCTGGAACACCTGGATGCTGACCAATATACAGCGCATCTCGTTGCAGGTGATGACGGTGAATGCGCGCTGCGAGCAGGTGCAATCGCGTCACGGCGTCCCGGTCACCGTGTCCTGCGTCGTGCACTGCAAGATCATGTCGGGGCCCGAGTTTTTGCCCGTGGCCGCCGAGCAGTTCCTAGGCAAGAGCACCGAGCAAATCAAGACGGTGGTCCTGCAGACAGTGGAGGGCCACTTGCGTGCTGTGATTGGCACCCAAACACTCGAAGACATCTCGAAGAAGCGCTCCGAGGTGGCCCACCTGGTGCGCCAGGCGGCCACGGAGGATTTGGCGCGCATGAGCATCGACATCATGAGCTTGACCATCAAGGAGATCACCGACAATGTGCAGTATCTCGAGTCGGTGGGCAAGCGGACGGCGGCGCTGGTGACACGAGACGCGGCCGTGGAGGAGGCGCGCGCCAAAAGCGACGCCGCCCAAGTGTTGGCCGAGTGTCAGCGCGAGATCAAAGAGCGCGAACTGAAGAACCAGTCGAAGTTGGCCACTCTCGAGCACGGCAACATCATGGCCAAGGCCGAGTACAACGAGAAGATTGGCCGCATCACCGCTGAGGCGGCCAAGGCGTATGACCTGCAATTAGCGTGCCTCCAAAAGGACATCCGCTCCATAGAGATGGAGGTGACCGCCATCGAGTACGAGGGCCTGATCAAGATTCAGAAGAAGGAGAATGAGCGGCGCAAGACCGAGCTCGAGATGGAGGTCGACCTGCCGACGCGGGCCGAAATCTACGAGCTGGGCAAGCAGTGTGAGGCCGATGCGGCCGAACAGGAAGCTCGCATCGAGGCTGAGGAGTACGCCATTGAGGTGGAGGGCAAGGCGCTGGCCGAGGCGGCGCTCACCGAGGGCAAGGCCGAAGCCGAGGGTCTCAAGCTAGTGGCCGAGGCGCGCAAAGAGTTCAACGAGGCGGCCGTGCTCTATGAGGTTCTCAAGGTGCTGCCCGAGGTGGCGGCCGAGGTGGCCAGTCCGCTGGCCAAGTTCGACGAGATTGTCCTCATCAGCGACGGCCAGACGCAACAATCGGGCGCCAAAGACAGAAATGATCGCAACGCACTCGCCTCGTCCGCCACCAAGTCCTCCATTGGACTGGCAGCCGAGGCAGCCAAACTGACCAGTTCGCTTCCACTTGCAGTCAGGGCTGTGGGCGGCACAGACTCCACAGGATCCAGTCTTCTGAACTCCATATTGCAACTGCAGAAATCCGCAAGCTAGTCAATATACACTCAAAAACACACATTCTACCCCAATCTCTCACCCACACCCACAGACAGACATTCCGGCCAACTTGACACAAGTAACAAACGCCTAGCTACCGCGTGAAAGGGTCTCTATTTTTCCACTGCAACAAGTACCACATAAATTATGTTAGTGTTCACCGAGGTAATTCCGCGCCATAAGTTACTCCTGTTGCTTTGCCTTGATGATCTGTTCGCACCAAGAAATCATCTTCTCGTTCTTCTTGGCTCGCTCTTCGCGATCCAAACTCGCCAACAGTCTGTTCTCCTCGGCGCTATAGACTTGGTTCTCCTTGCGCAGACGCACCGCCTCCATGCGCCGATGTCTACTGCCCGACATCACATAGCCTTGGCGCTCGAACTTCTCGATATCCTCGCTGGTCATGCCTATCTCACCTCTCCTCGGAATACGCTTGCCTTCCGCTATGTAGGCGGCCATGGCGGCTCCCTCACCGGGCAAGAGTGCCTTTCCAAACTCTTTGGGGTTTAGACTCGACGAGCTAGCAGCACCATCGATGCCACCGCCATTCTGGCGCTCATCTTTCTTTGTGAGCTCTTGTTTCCTCTTTTGCAACTCTATGAACTCTGCCTCTTCGCGTTTGCTGAGAATCTCCGAGTAATTGGCTGGTTTCCTCTCGATCGGTTTCGGTATCTCCTTCTCTATCTTGATTTGCACATCTTCGTCATGATCTCGGTTAGCCGACGCTGTCCTGAGTTCGCCGGACTTTGAGCTTGATGAGCTGGACGATCGACGTCTTTTCTTGCTCTCACGCTTGGACCTATCCTTATCACGAGATCGGGACCTGTGGTCATCTCGGTCCCTGTCTTTGGATTTGTGTTTCTTGTGGTGGCTCTTGTGTGAGCTGTGCTTATCATGTGAGTGCTTTCCGTGTGATCTCTCTTTCGAATCTTGCGACTTGACTCGCGACTTGTCTACCTCATCCTCCTGGTCATGTATTTCAGACAGAGGCGATTCCGCCCACACAGACCTAACTCCCTCCTCGAAGATCTCGTGTCGCCTCTTTATGCGATCCTCGCCGTAGTATTCTTTTGAATAGCCTCGAGGCTCGTCCGGGTGGCGGCTATAGCCATTCCTCGACGAGTGACTGCGATCATCGCGTGGTGATCGGTAGTGATGCTCATCCCGGCTGGAATAGTGTCGATCGTCGCGCGACGAGTGATCTCTACCATGTTTGCTCGATGAGTACGAAGTCGAAGTGTGATGTCGGTGGTGTTCTCTACTGGAGTGGTGTTCTCTACTGGAGTGGTGTTCTCTACTGGAGTGGTGTTCTCTACTGGAGTAGTGTTCTCTACTAGAGTTGTGTTCTCTGGTGGAGCGGTGTTCTCTGCTGGAGTGTTTCTCTGGATAGTAGTCCATGTCATTGATATCTATTAGGGAGTAAAGTAAGGTTTTAATGTTGGAAGTGACAGTCGAATTGGTGTTTTGTTTTGATGCGCGCCACATTCGCCGCGCACCATCAGCGCGCATCACCTCCATGTGTTACTGTTTGGACCAGACTCTTGGCAGCCATTCGGACTGCGAATATCCATAATTATCAAGTCTCAAATGTTATGGCGCTAGACACATCACTATGGAGGTGTGGTTACTTTTAGTCATTCCGTTCCTTGCGTTGCTAGCACCCCGACTCGTGCGTTATGTAAGTTGAGACACTAGAAAGATTGAGACCCGAACATCATCACTCGATTCTGACCACATCATCGCCCCGCACTCACTTACTCACGACAGCTCGTGACCACTCTCTTGAACTACAGAAGGAGATCAGAAAAATTTTCTCTTCAGACACAAATCCTTGATTATCGCAAGGAATTGGCCACGATAAGTCAAGTGAACGAGTTTGCCAAGTACTCTAAAGTGCAAAGAAGACTGCGCGCCGCCTCCGACCAACTCAATACAATTTCTCGCCAAGACTTGGAGCTGAACTTCAAATATGTCCTCGTTGGTCAAGCGTTCGTTTGGCTATTAGCTGTGATATTCTCCTTTAGGCTTGTCTACCAATTCTACTCACTGGTTTTGAGTTATTTAGGCTACACAGAGGCACAAGCGGAGCGCACCCGCTACTGAAAATTATCATGACCGGGCGACAGGTGGTATGCACCGGCATGGGTGCAGTAACTCCGCTCGGCATAGGTGTTCGTAAATGTTGGAAGAACCTGCTGTCGTGCGCCAGTGGTATAACAAATCTTAGGGATGAGCATTCTTTCGAGGGATGCAAATCTAAGGTAGCCGCGTATGTGCCTGAGAATGATATGGCCAGTTTGCTAGCGGACCAGAAGCACTCTTACGTGGTGAAGAACGCAAAGCAATTCTCTAGAGCGACAACCATGGCAATGTTTGCCACTCATGAGGCTCTAGAGGACTCGCGTTTATTAGATCAATCTTGTCAACTTCAACAAGAGTTTCGTAGCAGATGCGGCGTAACAATCGGTCAAGGTATGGTTGACTTCCAGGATATCTACGACAATGGCAAACTTTTGTTACAATCTGAACCTGGCAAGCTGGGATTTCGCAAGATAAGTCCGTATTTCATGACGAGAGCTTTACTTAATATGTCAGCCGGCAATGTAAGCATAAGATACAAGACGATAGGTCCAAATCACTGTGTATCTACAGCCTGCGCCACAGGGGTTCACTCTATCGGCGATGCATTCAATTTCATCAGGCGCGGCGACGCTGACATCATGATTTGTGGTAGCACCGAGGCCTCGATCAACAGTATTGCCATGGCTGGTTTCGAGCGTCTTAAAGCTCTGTCTACTGAATTTAATGAGAACCCCACGGAAGCATCGAGGCCTTTCGACAAGGCTCGTTGTGGCTTCGTCATGGGCGAGGGCTCCGGGATTATAATATTGGAGCATAAGCGTCATGCCCTTAGACGCGGCCTCACTGAGAAAGACATGTATTGTGAAATTTTGGGCTATGGAACCTCCGGTGATGGTCACCATCTCACAGCCCCATCACCTGATGGGCTAGGGGCCAGCACGTGCATGCGTAACGCCATCCAAGATGCGAAGCTGCATGTTTCTAATGTAACTCACGTCAACGCTCACGCAACCTCAACTCCGCTCGGCGATGACATAGAGTGCAACGCCATCGAGGAAGTCTTTTGTGCACCACAAGCCGGCGAGAGGGATCCAGTGACAGTGACTAGTTGTAAGGGCGCCCTGGGACACTTATTGGGTGGAGCTGGAAGCGTTGAGAGTATATTTGCAATCCTATCTTGTCGCGATGCGATCTTGCCACGATCCCTGAACGTGAACAATCCGCTCGTTACACCTCGCAATCTGATCAAGATATTATCAGACAATTCATTGCAATGGAAGCGTGATGATAGAATACTGATCAAGAATTCGTTTGGGTTCGGTGGTACAAATGCCTCACTTGTGATTTCCAATGTCAGATGAGTGGCCGTAGGATAACTATTGCATGTCTCAACGAGTAATACATCTCAGGGCCCCATTGTGCCTCGGGGATCAAGTCGACGCGTATGGTGGACGGTTCATTCTTTGTATCGATTAGCTTGTCGAATAACTTATCGTTCATTGGCATCATCTTGTTTTCGTCGTGGATGGCCGTTTTTCGACGTGCCCTCGACAATGATCACAGTCATCTTGCTCAGAGTCTGATGACGACTCGTCGTAGCCGTGAGGCTTCTGATAGATACAACAACATTTAGAAGACTTTCGTCCGAGCCCTTCATTGTCGACGGTGTCTCGTTTCCACGCGACCTTCTTCTGCTTCTTCTTGAGACGAATAGTGGCAGTCTCAGCCGACTCGCTCACTGATGGCTCGTTAGCATTTGGCGCATGGATCGTGGTGGTCGTCGTAACGGTATTGGTCCTCGAAGCGTTTGAGGCCATCGTGTGCGGGGACAGTGTCTATGAAGAAGTCTTTGTCAGTCAATATGGAGGACTAGGAATCTAGAACGAGATTGAATGAATAGGAGTGGCCTCTGAGAATGTTGTCGAACAGGTGGACAAGGATATTGACAAGAGATCGGATTAGAGAGCTTTATTTTGAAAGCCATGAATCGAGGACTGAGGTGAGGTAAGCGCGCGCAGGCCTCGCAGTGCTTGCGCAGAAGTCTGTAGTTCTGCAGCTTGCGCGCAGCTTGCGCAGGTACTTGCCAAATTGCGCGGACAATTGTGCAACCTGTTTGTGTCAACATCGTCCAATTAGAGTGATTGCCTCTGAGGAACCAAAATAAGCCTAATGTGATGAGCCTTATGCGGCGAGCTGAATTGAGCTCGATGAGCGAGTCTGCAACCTGTCTGGCTGACTCTAGAATGACAAGTGCGTTGACAGAGTGTCGAGAGTGAGTCGCCCTCATTGTCAGTTCGGACTCGCCAGCCGAATGGGTAGGCGAGAGTGCAATAACATGGCAAACACACGGGGTTGCACCCCGAGGTGTGCGCTGCCCTTTTCTGAGGCTCGCCGACGAAAAACCGAACTAAACCAAACAGAACGATACCAAACCAAGCGCTTCGAATTGAGACGTCTCAATGTGGTCACGACTAATTACTGGAAACGCGCGAACGTTCGCGTGCGTGGGCGTCAGTCGCCTTTTTGTCCGCTCTGAACACCGTTGCCACTTAACCTGGCCCCTAATTGTCTAGCCAGCCGATTGAGGGCGACCTGTCTGTGGTTGTTCTGCATCAATTCTGCTCGCCGCGCTCGTCGCTTCGCCAGCCAACGCTGAGGTGAGACCCAGCGAATAGTCCTTGTTCTCTCGTTCCTGAGTATCTGTGTGTGTGTGTGTGTGTGTGTGTGAGAATTCTCTTGAGTTCGACACTCGTTGTGGGCCGATCGACGACTATGCGGCCTCCACTTGATCGTCGTCCGGGCACGCGCACACGATCGCATAGTGACGTTGCCAAGGCGACAGGTGCGCACTATTTGAGTTCGAGTCTGTGTGAATATCTGGACCAGCCCGATGAACGAGCGATTCTACGCTCGGGCGCCCACCCACTCAAGCCTCTATTGGTATCCCAGAAGACTTGCTTCCCCTGCTGGCGGCCGAAACAAAGGCGCCGGCGGCCAGCGAGCTCGAGCCAGCAAGTCGCTCGATCTTTGGGGCGCTATAGCCCCGGCAAGGCGCCAGTGTCGGGAGCGCTTGATTTGCCGGCCGATTGGGCTGGCCGGCGATGATCGGCGGCCGCGATGGTGTCGCCTTTCAATTTGCCATTCTGACCTCTTGCCTCAGTGCGCAGACTCGCCACTCAGCCCGAGCTCGCCGGCCGGAAGTGCGCCCCCGGGCCGGCCTGGTGTGCGCACGCACAGCCGAGCGCGCCACTAACGCGCAGTCGGCAGTCGCCGCCAACTCGGGCGGCTCTTGGCTTTTCGCACGAACTCGGCACCTCGACATATTCGCGGGCCGGCGTGGAACGTGATCGATCATGCGCAACAACGACACCGACAGCGGCGCCGCGCTGGGCGTCGCTGTCGACGGCAACCCGCGACGATCACCAGGACCACGGCCACGACCACGACCACGACCACGAACACGACGACGGCGGCCAGAGAGTTTGTAAACAAACGGGCGGGGGGAGCTGGAGGCGCGCGCTTGCCGCTAGCGGGCCAGTGGTAAGATCGAGCCGAGCGGCTGGAGTCGAGCGAGATTGTGAGTGTCGTGAGTTTGCGGCAGAGTTTCCGTGCGACAAGCTCATTTCGGCACGCAAATGATTGAACGCTTCGGCGACGGTCAGCGCCCATCGAGTGGAAGTAGATCGCGAGATTTGGCCTGCTCACTGGGCCCTTGAGCGAGCGAGCGAGTGGAGCTGAGTGTTGAGCGAGTCTGACACTTGTTCGCTCGGTATAAAGTGCACGGCCCGAGCAGCTGCGAGTCGGTGGCACAAACCAGAGCGACTCGCCTGTCGGTCTCTCGACTCGCCCAGCCGCCCCCGACTCAGTCTAAACTATTTACACACACTCGCTGATGATCGAGGCGGCGGGCCCACAGTACACACAAACCCACACACGAGCCTCTTCTTCGCAGCCCTCGCTCGGGCGACACTGTGACCAGCGCCGGCCGCCGCCATGAGCGCCCTGAGCCAGGACACGGGCGCCCCCTCAAGCGGCGTCGCCCAGGAGAACATCAAGGTGGCCGTGCGGCTGCGCCCGTTCACCGAGCGCGAGAAGCAGCGCAACTGCAAGCGCTGCGTGGACATTGAACAGAACACAGTGGCTTTGTTTTGCGCCAAGTACGACACCGACACCATCAAGCGCTTCACCTTCGACCACAGCTACTGGTCGCACGACGGCTTCAGGCGCTCCGCCGAGGGCGTGCACGTGCCGGACGAGTCGCAGCCCAATTGCGCCAAATACGTGAGCCAGGAGCGCGTGTTCGCCGACCTGGGCAACTTTCTGCTCGACAACGCCCTCAAGGGCTACAACTCGGCCCTTTTGGCGTACGGCCAGACCGGAAGTGGCAAGTCGTACACGGTGAGCGGGTACGGCAAGAACGAGGGCATATTGCCGCGGTTTGCGCGCGAGTTGTTCGTGCAGCTGGCGAGCGCGAGCGCGGCCGAGAACGGCGATGGCGCCGGGAAGCACCGGTTTGAAGTGTACTTCAGCATGATCGAGATCTACAACGAGGTGGTGCGCGATCTGCTCGCCAAGGGCAATGGTTACGGCGGCGGCGGTGGCGGCGGCGGCGGTGGCGCCGGCGAGGCGGCCGGCCGCCAGGCGACGCGGCGCGGCCTCCGCGTGCGCGAGCACCCCAAGCGCGGCTTCTTCGTGGAGAATCTGACGTCGGTGTTGTGTGCCAACCGGAACGAAATCGGGCGCCTCATTGAGGAGGGCCAGCTCAACAAGTCGATCGTGGCCACCAGCATGAACGAGACCAGCTCGCGCGGCCACACCATCTACGAGTTCCGCATCAAGCAGTTCCGCTGCAAGCCGCCCGAGGCGTCCGAGGGCGCCGAGTCGCCCAGCTCCGAGCACGGCGACCAGCTCGAGAGGGAGCAGACCACGCCCACGGCCGGCAAGAAGCCCGCGACGGCGGGCGCGGGCAGGGCCAGCGAGCTGGAGACGCTCACCACTTCGGTGGTGCAGCTGGTCGACTTGGCCGGAAGTGAGCGGGCGGCCGCCACGAGCGAGCCGTTCGTGAGTGCGCGCTCGAGTTCGCCGCGCGAGCCCGACGCGAGCGGGCGCGCGGGCCCGGGCGCCAAGCGGAGCTCGTCCACCCGACGGGCGGGCCCGAGCGCGTCGGCCGCCTCGGTGTCGTCGTCGTCGTCGTCGTCCAACTTGGCGCAGCAACAGCAACCACAGGCGCAGACGAGCTCGTCAGTGCGGCGGCCCAAGGCGGACGCGGGCCCGCTGGGCGCCAACTCGCTGCACCCGACGGGCTCGCTGATGAGCAACCACCAGCAGCGCTTCAAGGAGAGCGTGTCGATCAATCAGTCGCTGTCGGCGCTCGGCAACTGCATCCAAGTGCTCAGTCAGTACTCTCAACAACAGTTGGCCACCACCAACAACACCAATGCTCAGCAACAGTGCAACCCGCCGCCCAAGATCCCCTACCGCGACTCGGTGCTGACGAAGCTCCTCAATCGGTGCTGTCTGAGCGGCAACAGCAAGGTGGTGATCATCGCCACGCTCAGCCCGGCCGACATCAACTACGACGACACTCTGTCGACCCTCAGGTTCGCCGATCGCGCCAAACAAATCCGCACCCACGCGGTCGTGAACCGCATGAGCCGGGCCGAGATGGTGAACGCGCTGCAGCGCGAAAACGAGCGCCTCAAGCAGATCCTCGACGGCCGGGTGACGCGCTCGGACGATTCCAGCCAGACGTCCAACTTCGACGACACCGAAAACATGCAGGACAACTTCAACGGCCCCCGGCCCGGCTCCAAGCCGTCGGGCGCCGGCTCCTCGAGCGCCTCCACCAGGGAGAAGCCAAGCACGGCGACCGCGGCGGCGGTGACGGCGGCACGCGCGAGTCGCTCGCGGCCGCCTGCCGGCGGGCCCGCCTCGAAGGGGGCGGGCTCGCAGAGGCGAGTGGGCGGGCCCGCGGGAGGGGCCGGCGCCAAGAGCCGCCGCAACGTGTCCAGGTCGACGACTCGCCTCGACGGCGCCCAGATGAAGCAGCTGGTCAGTCCGGCGGCCGCGAAAACGGGCGCCGCCCGCGCGCACGATGGCGACCATGCGGGCGCCAGCGAGCTCCAGCTCCGGAAGTCGCGCAGTCTCGGCCAGGGACTGGCGGCCGGCGGCACGCCCGACTTGGAGCTGGTGGCGGGCCTCCTGGACGACATCGAGCTGGCCGACGAGCTGACCAACATCGACGACGAGAACGCGCTCCTGAGTCCCGATAGCGACGACTCGTACGCGCTCGCCGCCTCGGACGAGCGCACCACCAACGAGGAGAAGATCGACATTCTGAACAGATTGCTGAGCAACTCCAGCGTCACCAACAAGATGGTCGCCGCCCAGCGGACGCGCTCGATGGGGGCGCGGCCAAAACGGGCGGGCGCCAGTCGAGCAGGTCGCGGCCAGCCGGGCCAGTCTCAGCGGCTCGAGCAGCAGCTCGGCCGCAACGACGAGGCGGACGAGCTGACGCGCGTCACTGCCATCAGCTCCGAGCTGAAGCTCACCAATCCCTACCTGAGCAACCTGAACCCCGACGAGCAGCTGACGGGCATGATAAGCTACATCATCAAGCAGGGCGAAATGATCGTCGGCAAGAGCACCGCCGACTGCGACCTCCTCATCTACGGGCCCGAGATGCGAGCTCGCCACGCGAAGCTCACCCGAGTCGACCTGCCACAGGCGCCCGTCGAGGGCGGCGACGCCGACGCCGCCGGGGCGCCGCCAGCCCAGTGCCAAGTCTTCATTGAGCCCATCCTGAGCAACAGTCCGGCGGCGGCCACGCCCACTTCGGGAGAAACCGAAGCTCAAGTGAGCACGGGCGCGAAACAACAAAAGGTGGCGCTGATGGTGAACGGCGAGCCGGTGCTCACCAAGTGCCAGCTGCACCACTGCGACCGGCTGCTCTTCGGCTCCAACGCCTACTTTGTGTTCGTCGACAACGTGTCGCGCAGTGCGCCCGCCCCCTCGACAGAGTCCGGCGCCGGAAACACGCTCGCCGACCTCGACCTCATCACCTACGACATGGCCCACAACGAGGTGTTGCGCAAGATCATGAGCGACGCCCAGAACACAGCGATGCTGCGCGAGATCCACGACTACACCCACCGGCCGGGCACGGGCAAGCGATCCAGGGCCACGCCCACGGAGGCGGCGGCCGAGGGGGGCGGCGCCGGGGAGGCGGCCTCTTCGGACGCGCCCGGCCCCTCGGCCGTGCGGCTGGGCGGCGTGCGCAACTCGAGACTGGCGCGCAGTATGACAGTGCACAGCGAGCCGCAAGCCGGCGGCCCGCACACCATCTCCACGGGCACGGGCACGTTCGACGTGGGCGACGACGACGACCACGACCACGCCCTCGCCCAAGAGCACCAAGACAAACAGGGCGAGCCCGCAGCCATCGAACGGGTGGTGCCCAGCGGCCGGCCGCTGGGCAACATCCGCGAGGAGGAGTCCGAGGGGGGCGGGTCGTCGGGCGCGCGGCCCGCCGAGTCGGCCGATCCGCTAAACGAGAGCTACCGCGCGAAGCTCATGGAGGACACCTACGAGTTTGCCATGCCCGTGGCCGAGGCGAACGCCATCGCCAAGGAGATGGGCATCAAAGTGACCTACGGCCTCAAGATACTGGCCGGCGAGGAGCAGTTGCTCCACAATCAGGTGGCCAAGCTGTTGAGCAGCGAGACCGCCGCCGCAAGCGCTCACTTAAGCAACGACCACGACGACCAGTTCAGCGAGGTCGAGCTGCTCGGCGGCGACGGCGGCAGTGTCGAGCTGCTGATCGCTGCCTCCATCGGATCGGCGACCGGCGGCGGCGGCGGCGGCGGCGTCCACGAGCCTACCGGAACCGGAAGTCGTGGGCGGCGCGTGGTGGTGACGCGCAACGCCATACGGCCGCAGAGTCTGGATGTGCCGCCCGAGCTGTATGTGCACGTGCGCCTGGACGAGTTGGGTCTGGATCTGTACTGGAGCAAGGAGAAGTTCCAGGAGCGGCGCGTCAAGATGCTCGAGCTGTATGGGGCCTGGGACGTGGGCGGCAAGTCGGGTTTGGTGGAGCACCTGATCGAGCAGAGCAAATACCAGGGCTACTACATGATCGACCCCTTCGTGGACGACCTGCTGGCGAGTTGCGTGCTCGTGGGCCACGCCCAGGTCACGCTGAGGCCAATATCGCACTTGAGCGACATGCGCGAGTCCTTCGACATCGTGGACCTGAACGACGAGTGCGTGGGCTCCATCCGAATCGAGGCCATTCCCTGTCACCCGGACGAGCTCAAGTCGCGTCCGGGTGACCCCCACCAGCCGGCCTACAGAGTGATGAGCCCCGACGAGCTCAAGGGCTGCTTCGTGAAGCGGCCCGAAAGCAAACTGCTCCACAAGAAGCTCGTCTTCCTGCTCAGGATCGCCAGCTGCTCCGACATTCCGCACAGGTACGCCCGCATCTTTTGCCAGTACACTCTCGACCGCGACAGGTGCATCGTGCGCACGGCTATGCGCGAGCAGCGAGAGCCGCCCCCAGGCGCCCAGCTGCCCGACTACCTCAACTCCACGGCGCCCACCTCGAACGGCGCCGACCTCAGGCGGACCGGCCAGGATGTCCGGCCACAACAGAGCTCGAGCACGGCCCCGAGCGACCAGTCGTCGTCGTCGTCGTCGGCCTACGCCACCGGCAGCAACGGCCCCGACGAGGGCGCCCCCACACCGAGCGCCTGGACGGAGCTCCACTTCGACCACTGCCACTTTGTGGTGGTGGACAAGGTGGACCAGGACATTCTGGACTTCCTTCAGCACGGCTTTGTCACCATCCAGGTGGTGGGCCAGTATCGCGTGCCAATGACCACCACCACCAGCACCGCCACCAATAGCGCCACTAACAGCGCCACCAACAGCGCCCACAACAGCGCCACCAGCCAGCAGGCGCCCTCTTCCGGTCCACCAGCCAACAACAGCAATAGCGCCGCCAAGTCCACGGGCCAGCAACAACTCCAGCCCACGCTCATATCGAACATAATCAACAGCATCAACAAGTACCGCTTTCGGATGGAACACCAGGAGGCCTTCTGGTCGAGCGGCGGCGGCGGCGGCGGCTCGAATCCGAACAGCGCGGCCAATCTCTATGGTCACAGTTTCACCGACTCGGCCCAGAGCAATCGGCGCGCCGCCAACAACCACAACCAGCTTAGCAACTCGGGCGCCAGCTCCATCACCTCAGCCTCGGCCACCATCAACCTGTTTGACCAGCAGAACGACGACGACGAGGGCAGCAACTCGTTGAACGGAATCTCGCAGGAGAACATCATCGACATGATTCTCACGAAGCGCAAACTGGACCGAGCCGAAAATCAGCTGGTGAGTATTCTCTCTCATGAGTACCCTCACTTTTACCTGTGAAACACGCGCACATCGAATCTCACACATTACATCATGTTCTTGCCCGCATCCACAGCACTACCTCAAGCGGACCATAAACATCGCCGAGCACTACAACAAGAAACACGTGAGTAATGGGACACGACGAACTTGCACACACGAGTTAGCCAAAGTAGAATTGCTCGAGATCACTAATGATAGAAGTCCCGCTCTCGAATAGATTCCCATAAAGACTGTGAAGAAACTGCTCAGCTCGTACGGGCACGAGCTCGAGGGCGGCAGTCTGGAGGAGATGGCGACCGATGGTGAGTGTTGGCGATCAGAGTGGCGCTTTAGTTCGCTCAGATTGACTCAATCGCGCAGCTATTCTCAACCCGATTCAATCCCTGCCATATGACTAATGCAATCTCAAATGATCAAATCCCTAACACAGTAGTGGCGAGCGAAGGCAAGACCACGAGCGGCAAGCAGTCCGGCTGCTCGATTCAGTAGAGCGCTTCAGTTGAGGGCCATCGAGCGAGCGCTCGGGCCTACGAGTGCGCGCCTGAGACACGCAAACATCTAGCTCGCCTATTAAAGCTAATGCGCTGATTAACATCACCATAGCGCTGGCTCGCGCGAGTTCCTGTTCCTTGTGCTCGGTAGATTCGCCAATCCGATAGATCACACTCGAACCTTGTGTTCATTTAGAACCACCGCCGGCCCATCGAGAGCTTATGCGCTTCACGTTGAGCTACAGCAATTGAGTGGCGCTGATTTATTGGGAACCCACGGTCGAGTGGGAGTGAGCGCGCCCGCACGCGTGCAGATGCGCGCGCCACGTAATAGACTTGGCCAGAGTTATCACATCTCAATATTGTTCACCTGCTCACTTCCCGCTCGCACGATTCGCCCACACGACGCGGCTATTGAGCGCAAAACTTGCTGGCCTTCGTCACCAGGCCCATCACCGACGTCAGGCTGTCGGACGACGGCGACGACGAGGGGATTCCGCGACGGCCACTCGTGGGCGGCGGGGGCGGCACGCGCGCATTAGGCTGGCGGTCCAGATCGGTTATGAGCGTCGTGGAGGCGCGCGAAGAGTTGACTGACTTGACGTCGTCGAGGTCGTGGTCGTCGTGGTGCTTGTGGCCGTTTTTGTCGATGTCTTGAGCATTTGTCTGGTCACTTTCGAGTCTCTCATGGCCGTCGCCAGATGTCCCCTCCTCAGCCGGCCCCTCCTCTTCCTCCTCTTGCTCTTCGACGAAGGGCTCGTTCAGGTACTGCTTGAATATCTCGATCAATCTGAGCGCCTGCGCTCTGGTCAGGTTGTGCTTTTCGCACACCTCTGTGGCCGGCTGCGACTTGGCCGGCACCACGCGGGTGCTTCGGGTGCAGGTGCCGCCCATGTAGTCCGGCAAGTGGTCGCGCGCAATGAAATTCTCAATCTCGGCGCCCTGGGCGAAGCGGAGCGCGCGCCGGTTGGTCTCGCTGAGCCAGGTCATGGAGAGCTTACAGGTGGCCGATAGGTACCAGGGCAGATTGTAGATGACTATGTAGCTGACGCCCTTGGGGCAGTAGTTGCGGAAGGAGCTGAGCAGCCAATAGAGGAAGCCGAGGTCGACGTTCTGGAGGCCGGTGTCGGTGAGGTCGAAGATGACGGCGGTGCCTCGGCCCCCGTTGGCCAGATCGCAGCGCTCAAGGACGCAGAGGATGTAGGACTTGAAGATGTCGCTGACCTCGGGGGCGCGGCGATACATTTTCACGCGCATGTAGAGCGTCTGGTTGCCCACCCGGTCGGGCTCATACTGGAACAGGCCGCCCGACTGGTGGAACTCGCGCGGGAATTCCCATAGTTGCAACTGAGACATCTGGTACTGCTTGCGGAATTTGCCGCACTCCTCCATCAGCTTGGCGGTGCGCTCGGGATTTTGGTGCCGACGGAGAAGGAACCGAGTCACCGTCCAGTCGTCGGTGAGCATCCGCTTGTAGTCGTGGTCGTAGAAAGAGTCGGGGTTCTGGTTGTAGCGTTCGCGCAAGAGGCGGCGCGTTTCGTCGATGAGCGTGCGGGACGCGTTTTTGGTGTACAAGAATGTGGGTATATCACACTGTTCCTCGGGCAGCGCTTTGTTGTTGCAGTCGTCATCGAGGTAGTCATTGTTGTCGTCGTTGTTGGTTTTGGTATTGCTGTTGTCATCAATATCAACATCGTTGCAGGTGTGGCTGTTGGCTGCAGCGACCGCAAGCTCGTGTTGCTGCTCGTCGACAAAGTAGTCGCGCGCCGAGTAAAAGGAGAGACTGTCATCGTCATCGTGGGAGTGATCACTGTTGTTGTTTCGTGACTTTTCTAGTGTATTTGCCGCAAATTTTCGTTGCAGTTCAAGCTCGAGCTTGAACTTCTCGCAGGCGCGCTGGTAGCCCTCGAAATCCTCTTGAGCTTGCTCCTGGAACTGTACCTCGTACGTCTTCCGGTTGCGATGGGTTGTGATCAGTCGCAGCCGGTTCATGACGGTCCTGAGCTTCTTACTGCCCAGCGTTTTGGCCGACATTTGGCTTGCCAACAACTTCCGCTGATCCTTCATTGCGGCGCTTGGTTGTTGCTGTTGTTGTTGTTGTTGTTGTTGTTGTTGCTGTGCGTTGACTTGCTTGCGAACCGCTTCTTTGGCTTTTTTCTTGCGCTTCCTTTTGCTGTCTTGCTCCAGCTGATGGGAGGACATTTGGGCCGTCGCGACACTCTCGCCGTCGCCATTTGAAGTGAACTTGAGATTTCTCAACATTGTTTTAGTGTATTCGTGTTTGACACTGACCGCCAATTCTGGGATCTTGCACAGAATACGGCGTGTTTATATGAAATAACTTAAGTGTTGGCGCCGTGGTCGCTCTGAGGCGAAACTCGCGAACATGCACTAATTCAACACAAACCCACACTCTGTCTTGTTTCTCTTCCGCCGCCCCGTTGACGTCATGCGCTCGTCCCGTTGGCTCGTTGCTTCGCTGGCGCTGCTGCTGTGCGGCAACTGATCAGTGGCGCCGATGAGTCGCTCGACCCTTCGTTTCCGTTTGTGTGTATGTTTGTGTACGTGAGTGTCTCGGTCGGCAAAGTCGTCTTGGTCTTGTTGTTGTCGTCTCCTTAGTCGCTGTTGGCCAAGCCAGAGGTCAGCGGCATTCAGTTAGGATGCTGGAGTGGCCGATGTTAGCGCGACTTAATGTGTGTGTGTGTGCGTGCGAGGTCTCCTGCTGGCTCGCCACAGTGGAGCAGTGAGAGATCCAGTGTGAGAGAACTGCTACGCTTGCTCACTCAACAGGTTGTTGGCTCCCGTGAAAACACCGCCGAGCCTCCCGAGAACTCACCTGAGCGCTCAACTGTACGCGCAGGCGCGAGCCGCGCCAATCCATCGCCGATGGCGATGCTCTTTTTTCATTTCGCGAACCTGCGGCGCTCATTTTCGAGTTCCTACGTACGCGTTCGCTCGCTGGGCCGCAGTTCGCTCGTTAGCTCGCGCCTGCGCGCAAGCCTTTCGTCCTCGACTCGCCCGTCTGCTTGCGTGGCGTTCCTCGTCGGCCTGCTCTCGTGCCGGTCTTGTTAGTGCTCGTTGGTGTTCACGAAGCTCAGGCGTTCGCGAGAGGTAAAAAAACACTCGGAGGCGCCATAACTTCACCGCCGCCACCACCACTCGTGACACTCAGCCAGCCGGTCGCTTATCTGCCGGACAACACGCGCGCCGGCCGAGTGGCGGATTAGCGCCAGTGGGCGCAGATCACATGCGAGGCGTATGGCTCAATTTTGGTGACGGCTCTTGTCAGCCATCAGGAGTTTCGCTGGCTGGCTCTTGTGGAGCGAAAGTGAGCGCCACTCGGCCAAAAGCCCAACCAGAAGAACGCCTACGCCGCCGAGTCGCGCCTCTCGTGCGCTCGCTACAAAACTCTTCTGCTGCGAGCGCCTCAGGTGCCAGCGCACCTGTGTGGCGGCGGCGGCGGCGGCCGCGGCGACAGCGCGTGACTCACTCGTTGGCCCGAGCGGAAGGAGTCGTTCGCCGAACGCACTTTGACGCGCCCGAGTTCGCAATCGCGCCCACTCGGCTCGCCTTCATTAACAACGCTAGCCGCGCCGACGACAATGCAAATCAGCGCCTCCAACTGTCTCACACTCGCCCGCCTTCCGGTGTCTTTGAGCGCTCTCAACGCCCCCGCCGCCGCCGCCGAGTGCGAGCGGAAGTGCGCGACGCCATTGCAGGGCGCTCGCCGAGCGAGTGAGTCAGTTACCTGGGGGCGTGACTGGTGTATGCACTGCACGACGGTCGAGGTCGGGCTGCACTTGAACGGGCGCAATGCCAGCGCCAGCGACCCGCTCGCTCGCCTCTGTCACCGATCGGCGTCGTCGCCGTCGAGCTTGGCGCCGGCACTGATCGCGCGCGCGCGCGTTCCCAGTCACCTGACTCCAGACTAATTAACAGCCAACATTGTCCTAGGCTCGTGCGGGCAACGTCGCCGTCGCCACGCATGACTCATGACGTTGCGTACCATCCAAACGCCGACTAAACGAGTTTAGCGCCGACTCAAGCCGACGCTCGCGAGAGGTTTCCTCTTCGCGTCGCCCATATTGAGCAACCTCGAGGCTAGCTCACTCTCGCGATGATCGGGCGGCCGGCCGCCACCATCGCCGGCTTGCTCGCTGACTCTCGGTCGTAAGCAGGTGAGCCCATTTTGAGTGGATCGTGCACCACCACCACGGCGAGGACGAAGTACCAAGGGTAATTTTGATATCTTGCACGACAATAACGTGGACCGGTGGTCTCGCAAGTGATGTTCCCAGCGACTCTTGTTGTTGTATAACTATACCAATTTTAAATGCCACCCAGATGTATCACAAAGTGACCTCAGTATCGAAGGCCACTAAGTTTCCAAGATCAGTGTTACCGTGGCGCCCTATCTCGCCTCTCAAAAATTTTGTTGCCAACTCTAGCGGCTGACATTGACGTAGATACTCAAGCGCAGAGTCTCTCTCTCTTCTCACCAATAATAGTTCCGATTCTCTGTTGGCTGATCGTAACTTCTCTATATCATTAGCTAAACCTTCTCTCTGGAATTTTGTCACACACCTTGCGAAATTCAGGGATCTACCAAGAGCGCATCCGACTTCACTGATGGATGTCAAGAGTCCGATCTTTTGAGCATCCGTGGCCAACTCAGCCTTGCCTGTCGCCACGAAATCGAGAGCCTGTGAGTATCCCACAAGCTTTGGTAATATCACAGAGCCACCATTCATAATGGGTACACCAAAACGACGGTTGAGGAAACCCAAGCGAGAGGTCCGATCGGCTATTCGAAAGTCACATCTTAGAGCCAACTCGAAACCAAACCCGGCCGCATGTCCATCGATCGCGGCAATAGTAAGCTTCTTCTCACTCAGGGTCGTTCCTAAGGGCAAGAGAAGTTTCTCTATGTTGTAAATATTCGGCACCCCGCTAACTGGATCAATGAGTTCATTGAGATCATAGCCGGCACAAAAGTTTCCTTGAACGCCGGCCACAATTGCCACTTGGTAGTCATCGTTTCTCTCGAAACTGTCTAAAGTTTCTTGCAATCTGGATAATGTTTGGATATCAATGGCATTTCTTTTGTGAGGTCTGTTTATGAATATACCGCATATATTTCGACATAATCTCTTGAGAATAACGGTCATGATGATATCTATCTTCGTGAGAGCAGTGCTGGTTACCTGACACGTGCACAACGTGCATCATGGACGGTCCATGTAAACAAAGCGCATTCACTCAACTCCACACTCACTGGCTAATTATCGTACGACATCATCAGCCCTTAGAGTTGCGTATTCCGTAACAAAGACACTCTGATTCAGACATGGCTGTTAAGTGAACAGTATATCTAATATCACCGCTAGATCAAAAAGTTCTAGACCAATCGAATGAGAGTATCAGACCGACCAACATAACAAAACCCTGGCTTCGGAATGTATGAGATCAATTATTTAAGGACATATTCAGCATATATACAGTGCTGTAGGTTGGCTGTCTGCAAATAGTTAGCTATGCTTCATCGGGTCATAAAGTTGAGAAATCAGTCTCAACTCTTCTTAGACGGACCTAGCTCAGCTCTCGCCTTGAGAAAGTTAGGTATAGTTGACTGATGTTGAGAGAATTGTTCGCGCAACTTGATCTGTTGCTCAGATGATATCAGAGTTACCAAGTACTCGTGTAGATTCCACAATTGATTGACTAGGAAAATCAAACTCTCAATAGCAACGGCTTTCTTGGGGCTCGTTGGAGCTCGTCGATCACCCGTCATTGCCTCTCGAGTTAACATTTCACCAGCATTCTCGATGCTAGCCTGTCCCCCAATGAGATTCTCGCGCAACGATGCTACAACATCCTCAAGCTGCTTGTCGTTGTCTGAACCAAACTTCTTAAAGACAAATATCGTGTACTGATCTAGTAATTTGTACATGTTCATAAGAATTTCAAATGAGATTGGACTCAAAACATTCATCATCTGTATATATCTGCCCGCTAATCTCAAGACGTTGAGGGATGAATTTGTCAAAATAGGACCGGCTACCTTCGTAAGTCGATTTGGGTTGTGTCTATTGGAAGCTGTGACAGATTCGATCGTTTTTCGCACCTCCATTACCTCATCTTCGTCTATGAACTCCTTGTCTAGCTCCGAGTCCGCATCACTGTCAGAGGACAAGGATATCTTATCGAGAGGTAGTGCGTCCGGTTGATCAAAGTAAGAACTCTGATGCAGTGTTTTTGGCTGCTCCTCAGGTTGGCTATTGCTGCCAAACAGATCCTCCGAAGAGCACGGGTTGGCATTGTCTCTTAGGAATGCAAACTCTTTGAGTTGCATGACATTGAAGTCTCTCTTCACGGGTAGCATTTCCCACGACTCGTTTTCGAGAAACATCTTGAGCTCATCAACAGATGTGCTGTGGAAAGAGCAAAAGAAATGCAGTGCTCGATCAACCGCCAAGTCGCATCTGTCGAGCAGGAAGTAGGTATCTCTAAGTTCTGGATAGGCGGCAGGATCGTAGTTGGCCGTGCATAGTTTCGATATGACAGTGTCACTAATGAGCATGAGAGTGTTCTGTAATTTTGCGCCTATATCATTAACACATTCGTATTTGTTGAATGTGGATAAGTGAACTTGGCTATCTTTGCACATCTGTATTGCACGAGAGAAGTCTTGACAGTCGATGAGATTTTGTATCTCGATGATGGACTTTCTGAGAGCACTTATCTCGGTCAAGGCATTGAGTAGCTTTTTAAGGGACTCTCGTTCACAATAGTGCTTCAATAGAGTTGGACAGTCCTTGATGAATTTGAGTGAGTCGCGGCCCTTGCCACAAATTCTTATGCAATCTATTATCGACTTGTTAAGATCGGTTACTCTCTTTAGCTCTCCTATGTAGACGGGTTGGTGTTTCAATATAGATTCCGATATATCATGGGTTACTGTGTTGAGTGATTTCTGGAGCTGGTTCTTACATTCGAGCAAGTAGGAGCTCTCTAAATTCTCTGGTAGATCTCTTATGAAGTCTTTCAAGTCGAAATTTTCCTCTACCAATAGCTTGTGGGCTATATCTTCAGATAAAACCATCCTCTACTCTATTGCAAAAGGCTGATGTGTGCCTGTCGGAAATCATGTGACTTGTTTGTGTTCCCAAGTCTGATTACCTCTAATACTCTCTGACAGGTGAATGCGAGATTGTTGAGCAATATGTTGCCGTGGGAAAGTTGTGCCAGACGCAAATGACCATCATTGTGCACGTGTGGAGTGCAGCTAGTGCGCGAGAATGAAAGCTCGAATCGAAAACATTTAATATTGTTGTTTGTCCTTCGTTGACTTGCTCACTCTGCAATCGATTGCACACCTCTCCTATTGTTGTTACAAGATCGGGTATTTAATATTTGCTAGATATTGTTGCCAAAATGGCTTTTCTTCAAAGAGCAACTGCCAACTTGTTCAAGCCCAACCTACTACGTTGCTCGGCAGCGGCAATAGATGGCGGCCGCTTTGAACAGAGGCGCAATACGAGATGGACTCCAGGACCCAGAGAATTGGCTAAGGGATATGGTCACATGTACGGTCCTATGAATGAGAACGTGTCACCCACTCTACCAGATCTGGTGTACTATGAAGAGAAGCACGTAAGAAACATGGTGATCAATTTTGGGCCTCAGCACCCCGCCGCCCACGGAGTTCTGAGGTTGATACTCGAGCTCGATGGTGAGCGTGTTGTGAGAGCAGACCCACATATCGGGCTACTACATCGCGGCACAGAGAAGCTCATCGAGTATAAAACCTACACCCAAGCTTTGCCTTACTTTGACCGGCTCGATTACGTAAGCATGATGGCAAATGAACACTGCTATTCTATGGCCATTGAAAAACTGCTTGATATTGAAGTACCCGAACGTGCAAAGTATATAAGAGTGTTATTTCTAGAGATCACCAGGATATTGAACCATATAATGGGTATAGGTACTCATGCGTTGGATATCGGCGCCCTAACACCCTTCTTCTGGCTTTTCGAAGAGCGCGAGAAGCTTATGGAATTTTACGAAAGAGTGAGTGGTGCTCGTATGCACGCCGCCTACATCAGACCCGGTGGTGTCAGTCAAGACATGCCTATTGGCTTGATGCACGATATATTCACCTGGGCCCAGCAATATCCACAGCGAATCGATGAGATGGAGGATTTGTTGACTGACAATCGAATCTGGAAAGAACGAACTGTAAACATAGCCACAATATCGGCCGCGGATGCTCTAAACTGGGGAATGTCTGGCGTGATGCTACGAGGATCTGGAATACAATGGGACTTGCGAAAGAATCAGCCGTATGAGATTTACGACAGATTAGATTTCGATGTTCCATATGGTGAAAATGGGGACTGTTATGACAGGTACCTGGTTAGGGTTGACGAGATGCGACAGTCAATTAGGATCATTGAACAGTGTTTGAACAACATGCCCGAAGGGCCCATCAAAACGGACGATCACAAGATTGTGCCACCGAAAAGAAGTGAGATGAAGAACTCCATGGAGGCGCTGATACACCACTTCAAGCTATTCACAGAAGGCTACAGTGTTCCGCCGGGAGCGACCTACACAGCTGTGGAAGCTCCCAAAGGAGAGTTCGGAGTATACCTCGTTTCTGATGGAGGTAGCAAGCCTTACAGATGCAAGATCAAGGCGCCGGGATTTGCGCATTTATCCTGTATGCAAGAAGTTGGCAAGAACCTTATGTTGGCCGACATCGTTGCTTTGATCGGAACGATCGATGTCGTGTTTGGAGAAGTAGATCGCTAGATTAATGTGACGCTACAACTAAAGAATGATTACAACTGAAGAATGAGCAGCGGAAAGCCCCTCCCACAGGATAGGGCTTTTTGTGTGTGTATGTGTGTACAAAATATATTAATTTATTGCACTTGATACTTTCTATGGAGGTCTGTGTGTCTAATGTCCTGGCAATGCATGACTGCCGTGTCTTTGGTCAACGCTAACTAAATGGCGCGGTCATGGGACCTGAACTTGAAATCTAACTGAGATTGGAATTGGTGCGCATTGGATTGTTGTTGCAGTTGAGGATCTGCAGATCTTAAGCTGGCATCGAGTTGTTGATGAGCCGATTGGAGAGTGAACTCTGCCCGCTGAGTGTTCGCCAAGACAGAGGGACCATATGAGTGTTGAGTCTGCTGGATCCGCTGACTGTTGAGGTGCGAGTGTGGCTGCTGCTGTGTAATCTGGTGGTGCAGTTGGTGCTGGCTCTGATTTTGGGCTTGAATTGATTGCTGGTGGGAGTTGAGTGATTGCTGCTGTTGGCGATGGCTCACACTGTGGAGCTGATCGAAGGGTGACAGCTCGACGCCGGGCTGAGGCGATACGAAAGCCGTATGGAGTTGGGTCTCAATTGTTGCGCAACTTTGGGACGCCTGCAGCTGGTTGTTGTTAGCTTGGTTACTATTGTTACTATTGTCGGCGGCGTTTTGCTGCTGAACCAGACCCAGGCCGTATAGAGCCAACCGACTAGGGCTGCTGCTGGAGGCGGTGCTGGATGTGGATGTGGTGGTGCTGGTGGTGGAGTTGTTGCTGGTGTTGTTTAAAGCTTCTTGGTGTTGCCGAGGTAAGGCGTGCAGATTGCGCTGATGTCTAGAGGCGCTGTACTGTTGTTGCGGATTGGTGCTGTTGTTGGTTGAGGTGGTGCCGCCGCCGCCGCCGCCGCCGCTGCTGCCGCTCGAGGCGCCTTCGGTGGGCCTGGTGAGTGTTGTGTCGCCAGTGTTGGCAACACTGGTGCCCGTGTGCTGGTAGACGAGCTGCTGGTGGTTCATCGAGCTGCCCGTCGACGCGGTGGCCGGCCGTCTGGTGGCCAGTTCGTCGGCCGTCTGGCTGGCGAACTGCGCCTGGTGGTCGGGCGAGAACAGGAAGCCGGGCGAGAGATCGCGCATTTGCATGGAGTTGTCGTAGCCGGCGGCCTGGTGGGCGGCGCCCGCACATGGTGCTGGCTCGAGTGACCGCTGCTCCTTGGGCGTCATGGAGTGCTGTGAGGCGAGGTGGAGAGCGGCTGGAGGAGCGCAAATTGGTACTGTTGGTGTTGCTGGTGTTGGTGCTGCTGCTGTTGCTGCTGGTCGGCAAAGTGTTGGTCGCTGAGGTGATGCTGGAAGTGGGAGTAGCCCGCATGGGGCTATGTTGTGTTGTTGTTGCTGTGTGGTGTGGGTTGTGTGGTGGGTGTGTAGTATTGGTGGTGCTGTTGGTGGGTGTGGTGTGTAAAAGCTGGGATTGGGCACGCCATGGCTCTGGTGGTGTGTGGTGCGTGGTGATGGTGCTGCTGTTGGTGGTGGAGTGTGTTGGTGGTGGTTGTGATGCTGTGCTGTTGTTGCTGGTGCTCGCTGTTGGTGGTGGTGGTGGTGGGAGTGGTTGTGGTGTTGGTGGTGGAGTTGGTGGTGAGCTTGGTGTTGGTTGTGGTCGGCGAGCAGGTGTGCGGCCGGCTGGCGCTGCTCCTGGGCGAGTGCGGCCGGCCGAGCCACAACGTGGAGCAGGTCGCTGGCGTGGTGGGCGTGCGGGTTGGCCGCCAGCAGCACGGCCGAGCCCTCATGGAGGCCCACCGACTTGGCCGAGCCGGTGGTCTTGCTGGGCCTCGTCTTGGCGGCCGGCCCGAGGCTGGCGCGATGCGGGCCCTTGTGGTGGTGATGGGTGACCACCAGCGTGGTTGTGGTCGAGATGGAGGCCTCGCCGGAATTCAAAAGCTTGCTGTGCAGCGTCGCCGAGACGGCTTGATGCTGACCAGCAAGCACTTGGCTGGAGTGAGGCGCGTGCTTGGTGCCGGCGCCTCGTCGCGAGGCGGCTGCCGCAGCAGCGGCGGCAGCGGCCGCCGCCTTGTTGGCGGCCCGCTGGTTGGCCTGTTGCTGTTTGAGCTCGCGCTTGAGGCGCTGCTTCACGTGCACCTTCATGTGGCGCTTCTTCTCGTCGCTGCGGGCGAACTTCCGATTGCAGGTATCACAACTGAACGGCTTCTCGCCCGTGTGGGTGCGCTTGTGGGTGGTGAGGTGGTCGCTGCGGCTGAAGGCGCGTGCACATTGCTGCGGATCGAGTGCATTGTGCGTGCGTCCGCGAGTGTGCGTGTGCGTGTGCGTGTTATAGGGTTGCGCGCGGCGGCTTGCGCGCAGTTCGGGCAAGGGTTAGCGTGGCTTCTCGGGCGAGACAATGGCGCCGAGAGTGGGCGTGGCAGAGTGGACACCGGGACACCAGTGAGGTGTGGGCGTGAGAGCGGCCGCCCGACTCGGGTCACGACGACCACCGAGACGTCGACTCGTTGTCGCCGTGGAGAACAATGAGAGGGGAGACACTTACCTCGCACACGAAGGGCTTGTTGCCCGTGTGGATGCGCACGTGGCGCGACAACTCGTCGCTGCGACTGAAGCGCCGCTCGCAGCCATTGAGAGGACAACTGTAGGGCCGCTCCTGGACGGGCGTCTTCGAGGGCCTATTGGGGTACTTGCGCGGCTTTATGGGCCGCAGGTCGAGCGAGTTGGCGCCCGCCTGCTTGAGTATCTCGAGCCCCTTGCTGGTGGCCGGACTATAGGCGGCCAGCAGGGCGGCGGCGGCGGCGGCGCTGGCCGCCTGGTTGTTGTTGTTGGTGTTGTTGTTGTTGCTGTTGCTGTTGGTGTTGTTGGTGTTGGTGTTGATGTTGTTGTTGCTGATGCCGAGGTTGTGGTTGTGGTTGCTTTGGTTTTGTTCCTCGCACGCGCTCATCTCGATGTCGGCTCTCATGGGGGCGACTGTGAGTCACTGGCTCGCGCCGGCTCGCCCGACGCCCGACGACCACGACCGCGACCACGAAGACGCGCAGGCCTCGCGAAGGGTTCGCGCCCGCTCGGGTTCACCTGTGCCACTCGTGTGTCTGGGCGCGGGCGCAAAGTATTACTGCTGCTGTTGCTGCTGCTGCTGGCGCCGCTGCCGTCGCTGCGGCTCGCTCGGCTCGACTTCCAGCTCGACGACGTCGTCGAGAAAACCCCCGGCCAGCCAGACAACGCACGGCTGCGACGACGCCATTCAAAACCATATGACCGACGAAAACGAAGACGACGACGCCGACGACGCCGAAGACGTCGAGGACAGATCGAGAGCGCCAGAGGGACACGAGAGCTGCAGGCGGCCCGCGAGCGCGCGCGCGCGCGCTATCTACGCGCACAGGTGAGCGCATCGGCCGAGCCACGAGATCCATCGCGAGGATGTGTTCGCCTCAGTCGGCGGCAGCGGCGGCGGCGGCAGTCGGCAATCGGCGAGGTGGAGCCAATTGACCATCTGTGGCAAACGTATGAGCGCCGGCTGCTCGCTCACCTGTTGATTGCGCAATCTGTTCCGCGCGCTCACCGCGCACGCGCACAGCCCGCCGCCGTCGCCGCCAACTGTTCGAACTCCGGCGGCCATGTGGATTTTACGGCCGTCGGCGGGCGCGAGAAGGCGCGCTCGCTTCTCGAGATCTTACATAAGCGCGTCTCACGCCGGCGCACGCGTGCGCGCGCGCACCAGACACAGGTGAGCAGTCCGAGGTGTCGAGATGGCGCGCCGCGAGTTGAAAGCCCGGCTGCGCGCCGTGCGCACCCCAAAAACGGGGTCGGGGCCGGCGAACAGGTCTACAGCTGCGGTGGTCAGCGTCACGGCGCCTGCGAGCTCGCAAGCCGGTGCGCGGGGCTCAAAAGTGGACAAGTGGGAGCGCGCCACTGGTCGGCGGGGTGTGGGCGCCGCTCGCCGGGTTCTGGCGGGAAATCAACGCCGGGCCAGATTTTCGCGCTCCAAGTCATTGAGTGAAGACAAAAAAGCACAGATGGTGTTCTCCTTTAATCGCGCACTTGTTCTCTCTCTCTCTCTCTTCCTCTCTGTCTGTCTCTTTCTCTGTGTGCCTGAGTTGGTCCTGTGTATGCGCAAGTGCGAGTGTGTGCGTGTGCTGAGCGAGCTGTTGCGGGCGTCGCTGCCGCAGCGGCGCACAATCAGAGGCTGCAGACGCGCGCCGCCCCAACAGCTGATCTCATCCGCTCGCTCGGCCGCCTGCTCGCTTGCTCCCCTTCGTTCCGTCCGCCCATCGAGTCGTTGGCCAGCCCGACGGCCGTCTAATGAACCGGCCGCCCGTAGACAAACAGCCAGACGACAGCCGCGCGCTGACAGACGGCGACCTCTGTCCCTGTTGTTGTTGTTGTTGCAGTTGTTGTTGCAGTTGCTGGCGTTGTCGCGGCCGCGGGCTGCGCAACCGAGCCACGCGAGGGTTCAGGTGCAGATAGATCAGACAACGTGTCTGACGCTGCGTGGGCTGTGTCTGGGCTGAGCGCACTGGGGGCCACAGCGCGACCACCTCAGCAGTTTTTTTTTTTTTGTCTTAAACATATTGTAACAAACAAATCAAATTTAACACTATCATAATTCACATTGTTTAACATCTAATAAGCAAATAATTAAACAACATCTCTAATAGTTCATCAATCTTCATATAAGTGCAAACCATAAATCTTGAACGTACCTGCAATAATAAATTTTTAACTTAGATAATATTCATT
Source organism: Boswellia sacra (assembly GCA_013180625.2). NCBI lineage: Eukaryota > Viridiplantae > Streptophyta > Magnoliopsida > Sapindales > Burseraceae > Boswellia > Boswellia sacra. The sequence continues at coordinate 36,118 of SNVD02009958.1, forward strand.
TAATAAGATTGTTTAATTTGGAACAAATAAGATTGTTTATACGTACTCATGTTCCTGATCTGATATGTCACGAGTGACACCATTTGTTTCATGACTATCAGGTTGAAAACGATTTTGGTGTCCACTTGAAGCATCTGGAATCTATTTAGAACAAAGAATATCAAACACAAGTTAAAGCCTCCAAAATATTTTCTTTCATGAGCAAACATCAATAAAACTAAACCTAAAAACATTGATAGACCAGCTCTGAATTTTGTAATTTATAAGTTCCTGATCCATAAGCTTGTAAGACATAGAAGGCTAAGTATCCATAAGCTTGCAATCCACCTATATTTGTATTCAGCATGCGTTTATAAAGGGCAGGGTAGACAAAAAGTAATATAGAATGATGCAGAAATATGCAGCAACTAAAAGCAACAAAGAAAGAGGTTCACATACCATCCACATCATAGGGGGGCGGAAAGAATTGTAAGTAACAAAATGTAGCAACCGTTGTCTCTGTATAAGAAGGTAACAGAAGAAAATGCAAATAATTCATCGTGACAAATAGGCAATGCATATCCAACTGGGTCATACAGGGTCTTGGGTTCTACTCCTAATGATGACCATGATAGAGAGAGAAAATAAAACCAAAAGAAAAAAAAAATCGATAACTGAGAAATTAAGTAGACAATATACTAACCTATAATTGCTCCACCATAGACATCTTGCCAATGATGCCAATAGTCATCAACTCTTGAAACTGCTACCAGAGCAGCAACAAGTAAAGGTAGAAAAACAATGTAGAGTTTTGCAAAATGACCCTTCCGATCAAATGCCCTGATTTTCCCTGATAGGTACAATGCTAGAAAACCAAGGCCAGCAAATGCCCCTGCATATTTACAATCATAATTCCTACTTAGCTATTACTTTCACTGTACAATGAACTGAAGATTAATAACAGCAAATGAATAAACAATAAAAGGTAAGCAAATTCCTTGTAGAAAACTCAATGCACATGTCTACGTACAAATTATAAAATCTTCAAACAAATGGTAATGTCCAAAACAATAAGAATAAGAAATGTACTTCTGTTGCAACTTTGACATCTTCTTCACCAATCTCAGTGCATGAGCCTTAGAAAATGAAGATGGACTAAGAATGAATTAGAAAAATGGATTTGCAAAAACTCTGTAGGGATATTTCAATATTCCATGCAATTACTAATTAATGTGTTTTGGCATCTAAAATACATATTACCCCACAATATCGAGATAACAGACGATCTCAAATACAGATTGCAGATAAATGATATAACTCATCAGAAGAGGTGACAGATTTATATAGTCGACAGTGCCTCTAGAAACATAAACTGCAATGGAAAATGAAAAGAACACAAAACAAGCAACATAGTCCACCTCACAAAGTAATTGGGCTGCTTACAAGAAGTTTGTCCACTTGGGAAACTTTTGTGTCCTTCCTTAATCACATGCTTATCTCCAGTACACATAACATTCTTTGTTATAGGATCAAACACCTGGACATGACATATACCAGTTATAAGTCAAGTAAGTTAAAACTAGCGCAAATAAAATTTATAAATAATAAAAATAAATAAATAAACCAGACTTCTACATATTAAAATAAGCAATCTAAAACAAAAACCAGGGAAATGAACTTAATCAATTTCAGAAGCATATATACATATATATTCCAACCTATATTGCACTAACAATAGCTCTTAAATTTTATCAAAAGATTGAATCGCCACCATTATCTCCAATCTCCAACATCCATGGCTACCATTGCCAGTAACAAATATTAAAAAAAAATTGATGGAGAATAAAATTACATATAAAACATCCAGAACCAAATTTTAACAAATAACTCTTGTAACAAATACCCAAATTTTAACAAAATCAATCCAATACAGAAATTGAAATTGAAAACCAACAAAATAAATAGTACAAACCTACGAAATCAACATCCATAACCTAATTTTAACAAATAGCTCTTGTAACAGATACCCAAATTTTAACAAAATCAGTCCAATAGAAAAATTGAAATTGAAACCCATCCACCAAACAAACTCTACCCGCATAAAATCCCACATCCGCACATATTTATCAATCCAAGATTAAATTAAAACCCACATGAAAAATTGATCGAAGATGGGGACACAACAGTGACCAGAGATGTGGCAATGACATGCGATAGTGATCGAAAATGTGGCAGCGACTGGAGTTGGGGACGAGACAGAGACCGGAACGTGGCAGCGACTGAAGACGCGACAATGACTAGAGATGCTTCAATAGCAAGAGATGAAAGAATGGCTGAAAAGGTGGCCATGAAAGCTATGAGAAAAGGAGAGAGAAGAAAGAGAAATAAAGGATAAAGATGAAAAAATAGCAAACTAGTAGAGACACGACATTGACTTGGAGAAAGGATGAGGGAGTCAAAAGAGGTTGGTGGAGAGACGGGCTGGCTAAAAGAGGAGTTGAGGATGAAAAAAACGTGAGAGTGGAAGACCCAGGGCATTGGCATCAGTATTTTTCTCTAAAAATCAAAATCGAATAAATAATAAAATTTCATAAATTTAAAGGTAAAAGCAACAACAATTTGATCACCCAACAAAATTACTTACAGGTGCCCTGCAACATCACTCCACAATAGAGAAGTTGGTCGAGTTTGAGTTGGCTGGTCGACTCGCTCTCCTACTCTTGATGCTCGGCTTGGCGGAGAGAACGCAACTTCATAACAGGCATGAAGCTTGGCAGAGAAAGGCAACTTCAAACCAGGGAAGAAAGCACGATAGAGGAAATGGGGTCAAAGCAAGGAAGACAAGGATCAAGCAGGGAGAAAACGCGAGAGAGATGAGAGGGAGATTGAAAGCAATTGATGAAAAATTCCCGCTGTTAGGGTATAATTAATTTGGGGATTTTTCGGCCACTTATAAGGCGGTTTCAAAACCGCCGTAAAAAGCTCTGCGTGTGGGCCATTTAAGTCGGTTTTTAAAAACCGCCGCAAATGACCGCAGTATAAGGCTAGCCTTCTTGTAGTATACGTAGTATGTGTTGGAAAATTTTAACCAATAATTTAGAGTAAAATAATCATATTCTCCTTCTATTATTATTATTTTTTTAAAGTAGACAACAAGGCTCGTAAAATGGTGAAAAAGACTTTTTTTTTTTAAAAAAAGCCCCAAGAGTTGCCTTTACAATATTAATATATTTATATTAAAAAGTACAGTTTAATTATAACAAGGTATGAATTTCGATCGTTAACGCTACAAATTCTACAAAACCTGAAATATTTATATATGATTTCTTTTCCTCTAGTATTAGGTTATTTTAATGTAGTAGATTAGTCACAAAGCTGTGAAATCTATGGATCTATTGGAATGCTTTTCTACAACGATTTTTTATTCCTATCAAGCTAGCTTATAAGCAATAATAAGAATGAATAATGTTGCATATATAATCATTTACAGTCAGTCTTTTATTTAATTGGATTTAGAAAAATATTATTAAATATAATAATGAGTAAAAGATAAAAATAAATGAAGGATGATACAACATTATACTTAGATAAAATAAATTAAGATGAGATTTTAAGTTTTTGCAAGAGAAATTAATGATTCATTAAATATATTTATATAACGGAATTATAATTCATTTAAAATGTTTTGCATATACGATCATATATGGAACTACTCTTTCGTTTGTGATTCTCAAATGCATTAATTATCATTCGAGATGTGTCAATAGTTTCTTGACTTTAAGCGAAGTTGATTTTTCAGCTTCATGTGAACTTTCTACCCCTTTGACAAGTACCAAGAAATTATCAAAATAGACAAAACTTAAATGGATAAGTTGTATAAGCAACATATTGTTACGCAATCAGTTGTCACTTAGCAAAAAAAGTGCTTATTAATTCTCTTCCTCTATCCACGATTAAACTTATTTTTTTGGTCCATGTAGTTGTTCAACCATGTATTTTACTTACCGTTGTATAATTTCCTATATATGGATAGCTAATGAACTCTTTGTAATGTATCCATCAAGTTTGAATGAATCTTTATCATCCACATTTGAAGACATTAGTGCTAGTATATTTCAGTTTGCTATAAACTTATCTCATTCTTTATTTATGGCAATTAGTTTCTTGTATTTTGTCAATATTCAAAGTTGTTCAAGAATGGTGGCGGTTGAGTTTCTCGATCTTCTGCTTTAAGATTAGGCATTTCTATTTCTTGGTAGAGTTGGGAAGGGATACAACTCCACCCTTTTAATTCTAAAGAATTTTTCGTATCCACTGGTCTATGTAATAAATTATTGTTTAACCATCGTGTCGAGTTTTTTTGTTAGCTTCGAAATGATAAATTATAAATCTAATAGACGTTGTATGAAAAAGTTATGGGCTTCGGAAAGTCCGATTGATTATGCATTTACATATTTTCATCATTAGTGTCCTCCATCAATTTATTTGGATCAAAAATTATTTGACATAGAATATCTCCTAAGAAGATAATTTTTACATTGGGCCGTCTATTTATACTACCAAAACTCTCATCTACCAATTACTTTAAAAATAATTTCATCACCTAATTAAAAACTCATGAATTAATTTACAAAAAAAGACAAATAATAAAATTGAATAAATAATTGTTTTATTCTTTTTACCCATTTCATACACATCCTTCTTGACCTAAATCTTAAACTCAAATTTTTTTCTCTAAACAATGTATAAATTAATTAGTTTCAATTTGGATTAATTGAAGTTATTTTTTTCTCCTTCAACATGAGTTCGTCTTAAGTGGTGTTAAAAGTATATGATGATTGCGTTTAACAATAAACTTTGATTATCTATATACTTGCTTTAACTAGAATTTTAACTGCACTACATAGGTGCGCGCTTAAAGTGATCCATATCAAACCAAGCCTATAATTCTTGGAAGAAATTAAGGACATAATAATAATACACTTACAAAATCTGTATACAAAGTTGATGTGGTACTAAGTGAATGATTAATATAAGTTGTTAATGTAATAAATACTGATGAGTCATATGACATTGAATAAGTAGTGGCACCACATTAACTTTGTATACAAACTTTTGTATACAGATTTTGTAAATGTAGCATTACTTTTAAAGATATGCTATCTGGTAATTCAAGAAACCGTGCTGCGTTTATCACTCTTCTAAACTTAATTCAACAATGAACGGGTATTGTTTACTTCATGTAAACTTTTATTTACCTTTGCATTGTGGCTTTGATGAAGAAAAATGACAGAAATTATATGTATGCCATATTGAATGAAAAAAAATTGATAAGAAAAACAAAGATCCTCCACATGGGTCCATAGAGTAACATCAAAAAGTGAAAGAAAAAAAAAAATCTTTATTAGAGAGATTTTACTGGTGTCATTGGTATATATTATGAGTTATGAAGAGTATAAAGATTAATAAATATCTTTTATAATTTTAAAATGGACATGTAGAGAAACAAGGCATTCAGTATGATCATTTGATTACAAAGACTTTCATCTTTTTATTTTTCTTAGCAAACATCAATTATATATGAACTTCTCCGAGTTTACTTTTGAAATAATTATCTTCAAGTAACAATTTAATTAAATTAAAAGTTTATAAAGTTCTTATATAATTATGAATACAAATAAATGTGACACTAATTATTTATCTATACATCATTATTTGATAATAAATGAGTTGATTTTGTATATTCACTACTCTAATTACCTTATAATACATCAGTTTTTATAAGAGTTTATAAGATTAGCTTCATTATTAAATTAATAACAATTAATTAATTAATATAAGTAACAAAAAAGCAAATTATGATTCAGCGATGAGAAGGTAAGAAATTAAAAACTGCAGTTCCACATTTGAGATCGTGGATTTGATGTACAAAACACTTAATTAAAAGAAAAAAAAAAAGAAGGAATTGTCAAAGTCTAAGGTCGGCCACTCTAAATGCCTGCGTGTATGTACTCTTGCTCACACTCAAAGTATGCGTAAAATAAGAAAGCTAATTAATTATTAAGAGAAGACAACATTACTTCTTAATCTTGTGTGTAAGCTAGCTATTATCAGAATACATTAGAGAAACGTAT
>SNVD02009959.1:0-41022 GCA_013180625.2 Boswellia sacra
ATCATTTTGAAAAATAAGCATTCAAAATAAATAAAAAGTATGATGTTTTATGTTGATGTTGGGTCCAAATTAAGGATGGAATAAAGTTCTACATCTCTTGTCTAATGTATTGACTTATGGCTTATAATAGGAAGGACTACTTTCATTCCCCAACGAGGGTCATTTTTGGGATAAAACCGTGTAAGCTTTGGCCCAAAGTGGACAATACCTCGTGTGGATGCAAGCCCATAAAATCTATGGATTAATAGTTGACGCAATCTGTGAGAACGCTCATACCAGCATCCCATCCAGTGTCCCATAACCCAACCCATTGGGAGGCCTATTGGCACTAGGTCCAAATCAGGGATAGAACAAAGTCTCACATCTCCTGTGTAGTAGATTGGTTTGTGGCTTATAAAAGGATAGGTTACTCCCCTTCCCTAACGAGGACCCTTGTCATGATAAAATTGTGCAAGCTCTGGTCCAAAGCTGACAATACCTTATGGGGATGCAAGCACCGTAAAATTCGTGCGTCAACACTTTATATATATAATCTTGAAAACATATTTGATGATATAAAAAATAATAATGATTGTGAGAAACATTAAGACTAGGATTTAGGGGAAAAGAGGGGAATAGGGTAGGGATGGACTGAGAGAGGATACAAGAGACAATTTCTTTCAATCCAAAATTATCTTTCCATTCCAACGCCAAAGTGTAGGACTAGGTTGGGTATACGTGTATAGCCTTCTTTTATCCATGCTTTTCAGTCATATTTGGAAAGACTAAAATCAATTTCACAAATTTCATTATATACACATTTGCTAGCCTTTTAGGATTTTCAACAGTATTATTCATATATGAACACATATGATGATGGATTTGTGAAATTTTTGTGTGTGTATATATATATACTAACACATATTGGTTAGTTTGCCCCCAGGGACTTGCCTGAAGTGGTAAAGCTTGATGCTGAGACAAGATTTGTAATTAAGCGCACAGTTCTAGGTTTGATTATAGCTGCTAGATTACACTTTACTATTTGCTGGGGCATACCCCACATAGGATTAGTCGAGGAAGGGTCCCAATCGGAGACCCAGTTAGTGCTTGCTTAACCTATGGGCGATTGAAGCAATCACCTAGGGCCCCAAAAGTTTGCTTTAGTTTATCAAGGCCCTAAATTGAAATTCAATAAGGCGCCGAAATTTTTGTTTTAATTAAAGTCCCATAGTTTATAAAACCTCATAAATAATTATGAAATATTTATTTTTCTTAATCTGTATAATCAAGTTCCATTTTCACACTAAAATTTAAGTTTATCTAAGTTAAATTTTTGCTACAAATATCTTTCTTTTCCAAACTTAATTCTATTAGTAATATCATATAATTTTTATTTTATTTCTAAATTTAGGTAACAAACTCTTTTCAAATTTCAAAGCTACATAGATAATAATTAATGTATAGTATTGAAACAAATCAAATATTAATACATAAGTTAAGCTCTTAACATTATATATTTTTTAATATTACAAAATTTTCTTTCAACTTTATATTTCTATCAAACTCCTCTCATATTCTCCCAAGATTCTAAAAAATATAGTTATCTAACTATAATTTTAGTTTCTATAACTATCTACTTTATGTTTTTCAAAATTTTTTATCAGTATTATTTTATTCATTTAATTTTAATTTTGGGCATATCTCCTAAAAAAAATGAATCTACATATGGAAAATAAGAAAAAAATTTGGAAAATAAGTTGAACCCTAAAACAAAGCCTCTTAATAAAATAAATATTAATAAATTTAAAATGAAATAAACAATATCAACAAAATAATGATAAAAATGCTAAACAAAAAATTAAAATATTAGTAAAATTTATTTAAGTTTTTAAACTAAATAAGATAAAGCCTATTATGGATTTTTGCCTTAGGCCCCAAAAGCCCTTGAGAATCAAATAGGCATTGAACACACATTTTTCAAAAAAAAAAAAACATTGATGGGTTAGTTTAAGCACATATATAAGAGAATCAAATAAAGCTAGTTGTTTATATATATATGCTTATTCGTATTACATACGATATTGATAGCTCGATTTTTCTATGCGGTCATGAGGTGCAATATGGTGTGGAATGTGATATGTTTAGAATATTAATTGCTTAAAGGGTCACCAGGTTAGAATTTGGATCTTCAATTATTTTTTCAAGCTAAGTTTGCATATTTCATCCATCTCTTGCTCGGCTTAATAAGACTAGAAACAAGCATATTCATACATAAAAAGTAAAGTTTAATGAATGAAAATTAACCCAGTACAGTGATGGAGCCTAACTAATGCTTCCACAACAACATGGTGTCCAGTACAGTGATGGAGCCTAACTAATGCTTCCACAACAACATGGTTTTTTTGTTTAGGACTAAATTAAACAAGAAAGTTATTCGAAACATAAGAAGAAAAGGAAAGTTGCGTAAGTGGTTCTCATTATATAAAGAAACGCCGGAACAGGAGGGAGGCAGATGCATGCATTTGCTTGAGTGCTTGAAGCAAAGGGCGAACCAAGAAACAGCAAGAAAACATTTTTTAAAAAAGAAAGAAAAATAAATTACATAGTAGAGAGTTTTGCGATATATAAGAATAAAAAATGAAATAAAAAAAATGTTGAAATGCAATTGTGAAGGTGAAGATAAAGATGAAAGATGGTCATGGATTAGGTAAAGCGAAGACTTAAGGGAAGCCAACTATTTTAATTGCATTCCTCTGTGGCTGTGATAAGGCTAGGTTCGGGCCCGAAGATATTCTTTTTAATGCGTGAAACTGAAAGACGAAATCATAGGCAAAGTCAAATCCTATCAAATCATTTCATAATATGAATGTACTGCACAAATGAAATGACCTAAAGAAAAGTTTTGCAGTCACTTTCATTTGCACACCACCACACACTCCTCAGTGAATTACCTGTCCACTTCCCATTCGCCTCAAATAACGTTGCTGTTTTATCTTGCACAGAAGCTTACAACCGCGTGTCGACTTCTCATTCATCACAATTCTCTCGTTTATATACACATATATCTTAAGGTTTTTTTGCTAAATTGCTATAAAATGACTCTATGCTAAAAGAGTTATACATACCAGAACTCTCCAATGCTCTTTTAGCTTGTGTTAATCTTCCGACTCCATTTTTCTTCTCTCGGAGTGTTAATTTTTAGTGTGTAAGATCTGTCGATCTGTTAACTTTTAGTGCTCGACAGTTAAAAAAACTTATTTAATCTATCGGCCTATCATATCAAATTGTTGCTGTAATATCTAACTTTTTTAACAAATGGTCATTTCTGAATTGACCCCTCAAGCTTTGGTCCTTTTTCTCGAAATTGTTCAAAGTATAATGCTTTTTTTCTTTCTTTTAAGCGACCTTATTCGAATATCTTCTGCTCTTCATCATCTTCATATTAATTATTGAAGAAGAGACGAGAATTGGAAGGCTGACTAAGAATGATATCCATTTCGGAAATGTGTTGTTGAAATTTCAGTTTTTGTTTTTGTCTTCAATTTGTCAACGTAGATATTAAGCCGACAGAAACCATATTACCTTTGATAATTTAGATAGTATTTCTGTGTCAAGTCTTATCTTAACTTTTTAACGGGTTAAACGCAATGGACTGTCGGCGAACATCGATTGATTAGATTCTTGAAGATGGCGATGTGAAGTGAGATAAAGCCACAATTAATAATTGTTATATATGCACCCTTTATTTATGCTCTGATCGATTCTACACGAATTCATGAAGAATTGGAGCCGGAATTAATTTCGTGGAGATAAGAGGAATATGTTACGCAGGGCACAAAAGTAGTCACACTCACCTTATTATAAAAATTGCACGTATCAAAGTGACCCCATAAACATATACTATCATGCTTTTGAATTTATTTCCCAATTGCTAAGATGCAATCTTTAAAAAAATGTGTGCTGGAAACAACCTCTATTTTGGTGCACCATAAAAAGTAGATCATCAACATGGCGTCCAAGAGGGCTTCGCATATGTTCTTGGGAGCAAAATTCGTGGTGTTGCCCTTGCCATCAATTTTGTCTTTTAAGGGTCTGAGTTTGATGGAGTGATTAATTGATCAGTAACAGGACGGATGTGAACAAAAGAAGCTAGTTATTAAGTTTTTTTTTAAATTTATTTATTCTAATAAGATAACTTAAGCTTTGGCTTTAAAGGCATCAATATTACATTTTGTTTCTAGGTTACATGATATTTGTATCGTTCATCGTTTGGCTTTTTTACATAATAAGAAGAACAAGAAATGTCAAAAAGCAGTCGTGACCACGACAAGGCCTAGTACATTAAAACATGTAATTCCACGTGTCAAAGAAAGTGTCCCATAGACATATACTATCAGCTTTTCTAATTTGCCTCCTCAAAAGTATGATCTTGACTCTTCAACTTCAAAGTTGCTATATATCTGTAAAAGTAATATTAGACTATGGACAACACTCTCTTTTGTTATTTTGTCCCCTTGCAAAGGAAGAAATCTGGGTATGTGAAAAAGGGGGAAGGGGATTATTATGTTTTATATCGTAGGTGTAGTCTTCAATTTCATGCACAAATATTAATTTTAAGGTAGATTGATATGGTTCAAACTATAAAAGCAAAATTAAAAAAAAAAACAAGAATGGTAATTTCAGATTGGTTGATAATTTCCAAATTGAAGCCTTTATCAGAAACATGTGTTTAAATTATTTAGCATATCTTAGTTGTAATACAAATATTAAATAAGTAGCCAATGCCTTAATAATTATCTCAACTGAATTTCTTTGGGTTCTTTTTTGTTAATGGGCTGAACTCGATGTCTGAGGCTCGTTGCGTCTCATGGACCAGTTTGATGGTAGATGTCCTTGAATACTAGTCCAAGTTGAAGCTGGTAAATTCGATGAAATGCGAACCTAAGAATTGGTTTGGGTGTTGAAAGCACCAAGAAAAGAAGAGGTTTCTAAAGGTGTGTTCTTTTATGAATCTAATATTTTTATTTTTAATTGAATTTAGAAATATATGGTTGATTTTGAATTATTTTGAATTTTGAAAAAGATATGTAGTTGAGATTGAATGTAAATTGCATTAGAAAATGTGCAGTACAGAAAACAGGATTGGACGAATTTGGATCAAGCGTTAGATATGAGACCCGTGCAAATATGACATTTGCCAATTCCTTTCCATTTAGATTTGTTTCTTCAGACAATCAGTCTGTATGAAGTAGGGAAACTTTTCATTTGCTTCAATAAATAGAATCAATCTCTTATATTTTTTTCAAAAATTTTTATGTCTTTTTTTATTTTAATTTCCACAGCTTAGTTAGGGGTATCCCTTTGATTGACCAATGTGTTATATGCCAAATGCTTAATATTATGGAATCGAAATGATACAATTTTTATTATATGATCTAAAATGTTATAATGTTGGAACACCCAAAATTATAGATGTACTTTTATGATTTCAACATTACATTAAATATTGTAACACCACACATAAAATATCATCATATCAACTTGAAAGTTAAAGTAGATTTGCATATAGGATTATATACCAAACTATTAAGGTCTGACTTAATATGAGGTGGAAAGTAACTTCAATGTTCAAAGCACCCCTTCAAGTTACAACTTTTTTATTATCCTGGTACAAGTAATAGATTCCATCCAATTTGATATTAGAGAAATGTCACAAACAATCTCTACGTTTTGCCTTAATATCACCCAAAAACGTCTTTTACACTTTTATATAAGCCGTCTCTACCTTTTGAGAAATTCATCATAAACCACCCTATCCTTCTGTTAGTTTAGCCATTAAATGACATCATTTTTCCATCCAAAACATCCGCAATTACCAAAATTCGCATAACCCAAGCTTATTATGAAAATAAAAATAAATGTTTTGGCTGTATATTAATATGATTTGAACCTATATCACAAAGAAAATCTTCTACATTACCACCATGCCAACTACTAACTTCAAGATAAAATTCACAAAATATTTTATTTATTCTTCAACTTGATATTAAAAAAAAAAAAAAACACACATGCACACACACAATTTATGTAACTGGAAGTGGTTTTTCCCCTCCGTTTCTAGTCAACCCTTCTCCTGAGATTAAGCTACCACGTATAGTCATTTTTTTTTTTGAATTTGGCTTGAGCAATAAACCAACGAAAAAAACTAAAGTTTCATTCAAACTTCAATAGGACTAACAAACTATGCTCGGGATGATAGACAAACCATGCTTATGCATAAACAAAAGAAACTTTTGATGATCACTTTTGAAGATGGCCTGATCATGACCTTTCATTTCCCTATCTTCTTTGCATTATACATGCTCTTAAGAGCATCATTCAAGACAATAAGGGGCTGATTGTTTTTTCATCTGAAGTTTGAATTGTACTGAAATCTCAAACTTCAAACTTTTTTATGATGAATTTTTTGGGACTAAACATTTTTTCTCCGATAAATAGAAAAAGTTATATTTTCTAGTTTTTATTTGAAAGGTAAACTATTTGAATAGATTATCTGTTTTTATGTTCTAAAATACTCTTGATAATTTTAATTAATTCCTATTTTGTAAATTCTTTATGATATTTTCCTAATCCTAAACTCTTTTGCGAGATCAAATTGCAAATCGACTCTTTCAAGCATCAAATTAATCTTTTGTTTTTAATTATTCTATTGTTAAGATAATTTTTTGAATACTCATTTGTTATTTTTTGATTGCATACACTACAAGAAAATTGATCATATTTGGCGGTCTTAAAAGCGCCACCAATAGCACCGTCAAATATAGTCAGTTTGACTATATTTGGCGGTCGGTTAAAGTGCCAAATATGCATCTGACTATACTTGGCGTTTTTTGACCGCCAAATGTAGTAGGTTTAAAAATTAAAAAAAAATATACTTGACGGTTTTTGACTGCCAAGTATAATAGTTTGAAAAATAAAAAAAATACTTGGCAGTTCTTAAAAAGCCAAGTATTTAAAAAAAATTAATATATATCAATAGGGGGCAAATCGAGATTAGGTTTCAACCAAATGATGCAAACACAGAACTTCTAGTAAAAATTCCCTTGAAATGAGGAAAATCATCCTCTTAACTACAATATTATCCAATATCAACATTTAATAAAATCGTAAAAATTCAGAAAGCTATAAGCTTATGATCCGTAATCTTTCAGTCCATCTGCATGATCATCTGTTAGTGCCCGTCTGGCCTTAGTTATCTGAACCAAAGAGCTTGTCTACAAGAAAAATAAGAAATTTAATACAGAAATGGACAACGAGGGAAACTAGTAGTAAGGTAATAGAAAGAACTTCCACTTACCTTTGTTAAATAAATGGGTACATCATGAGATTTAGCAGCAGCTTGAATGCAGGAATTCTTCTTGGGCTTGGATTGCAAGGCAAGTAGTGCATCTGCTTCACTGATATTATCAGTTAACTGAACAGCACCATCCATTTTCAGTTGTTTAATTCCTTGTATCACACTTGCCTCCAAGATCTACACTAACTGCTCATTTTGTAAGTTTTACTCCCAATAGTTTCTCTTGCATTAGTGCTTAAAAGTGCCAACAGTTAACTGAGCAATAGATAGGAAGATCATATAAGATGACATCTTTATACAAACAAAGGGCTTTGACCTATAGACATAATTTGTGGATAAATACAAAAACAAATGAAAATTTCTCACTTTATTCCTTTGAAATTATTACTTCCCCCTATTACCAGTACCCCACATCATGGAAGACAACACTTTTCTGTCATCTGCAATGTACTTGCAAAAATCTTAATAGATTCATCACAATCATTTTAATGCTTCTCAACGGTGCTAAAACCACGCTTAACTATAGAAGTTGTTCACCCAGCTCTTACTTCCTCATGCTTAATAGCTAAACCCACCTCTATAAACTTCCCTCTCAACATGAAACCTTCATAGCGTTTTCCTAGCAATGTTCTAACAGAAATCTCTGCCTCTTTAGCAACAGAAAAACTTATCATGATGTTTGTAAGAAGAACTAGGTTTGATTAAAAGAAATAATGAATTATGAGAGGAACCTTTAGGAAACAAGCTGGCTATATAGAGTCTTCATAGGTCAATTGCTAATAAAGGTGTTGGAAATATAGCATGTGCATATAAAGGAATTCCTCATCTAGTTCTTCTTGAATTCCACAGTGATTAAAATTTACACCAAAAATTAGAATTGACAATATGCCTATATGGATAATTATACCACAGTGATTATTTTACTTGGACCAAATGTCTTTGCCACATAAAACCTCAGGAGTTTCTCTATGTATAGCTAAAACGAGTCTACCAACTAACTTAGTTATGCTAATTTAGCCATACTTTGGATGAGGAAGACACACAAGAAGACAATAGTTTTTCTGTCATTAACATTCAAGATGTGAACAGTTCATCCAATAAAACCCAAATAAAAACATGTTTTAGCACTTAAGAATATAACTCTACATAACCTTTCCAGATAACATCAAAGACAAAATATATGAAACAACCAATAGGATTAACTCCTTAACACCATTAATTATCATTCAAAACTATAAGGTAATGATGTCATACCCCATAGACATACAACCAAAGTGGCAATCCATCTTCCCAAGAATCATCTCCAATGTTTTGATCAAATGCAGATGCAAACTCATTATGGCCAGTAATTTCCTTTGTCATCTCTAGGTCATCTTGATCTATCATCTCATCTTTCTAGTCTAAGGAAGTGTCACTGAATATTTCTTGTTGCACGGTCTCTTTTGATCCATTAGAGTTCATTCTGCGAATTTCAACATTTGGGAGACGACCTTGTCCAGAAAGCAAAAAAAAAAGAAAAAGTTCCTTTTCACTATTGTCCCAAACAATTAAACGTAAATGAATATAAAATAAAACAGTAAGCATTTTGTTCTTAAATAAGATGAATATATACCTGAGAGAATAGCATCCACTGTTGCTTCAGACCAATCTGGAGTTCAATGGTCTTAGTGAAGTTCCTTTTCTTCTCTTTGGAATTTGCCATAATGGTAGAGATGGCTTCTCTCAAAGCATCACTCTGAAGCTTACTGCAGCAGAAGATAAATTAACAAATTCAGAGCAAGAAGAGAAGACAATAACCACGGTTAAATGAATATAACAATAACCAATAGATCCATGCGACTACAAACATCATTATTTTCATCTCCCCTACGGATCACAACTTTTTAAATGATTTAAGATAACACCCAACTGCTACATAATAGCAAACATTCCTCATAAACTTTAAAAAATTCATCGAAAAACCTAAATGCAAATCATATAAAGAGACTCACCTTAAAGTTTTATAAACTTACTCGAAAATCTTCTCTTTGCGAACCTCCCTACCTAAATAATTCAAGCCTCAATGAATTAAAGCTTCATAAAATTTACCAGAAAACATCTCCTACAGCTGATTCTCTCCCTATTCATCCAAACCTACTCTACCCTTGTGCAATTAATATACCAAAATCACAGCTTTAAATAAATAAAGAATTGCAAAACCAAAAAAAAGGAAAAAAAAGAGAGAGAAAAGATAAGACCTTGCTGATAGATTCAATTCCACCGAGAGTCTGGAGGGCACGTGAGGTTGAAGAAGGATAACCTGGATAATGAACCGCAAAAGCCTCACTGCTTGGAAAGTTCCCAGAGATGGTAAAGAATTTAATCACTCCCATTTCAGCATTGCAGCTACAACTTCACCCAGATAACAACGGCTTTGTCCAAGTGTTTGTGTTTAGTGGGAACCCAGGAAAAGAGTTTAGAGAGTGATGGCTGGTACTTTCCAGTTCGTGAGAAATCTGCAGTTACAGTACTTCATATTCAGGTTGTGAAGGACACCCATTTATTTGGAAAATTAAGTTCAGTAATCACACACATTTAATGCAACAAACTCATCAACTTTTTAAAGGCAAAAAATAATAACAAGTAGTTAATAAGAAGATGAAACTAACCATCAAAGAAGTGGGTTTCCCGATTGCCCAAATGTTGACATTATTGTCATCTCCAGCCGTCATAAGAAGCCAACATGCTTTCTTCTTGATATTTAGACAATTCACATTCACTGAATGTGCCACAAATTCCTCTACATTCATTTTCAGTCAAGAAAATACAAATGAAAATGTTTAATAAACTAAATCGTTAACAAGTACAACCTTAAGATTTCAAATTTCCCTTCCAAATCAAGCTCAACTTTGCGTAAACTAACACAATACAAGCATTTAAAAAAAAAAAAAAACCAAAACTTCAACTTTCATTCACTTCGCTCCCCATTTATTTGGCATTTTCTCAAGTGCCAAATAAACCTCACCGACAAAACAACAAAATCAATTAAACAATAACTAAATCAACTGCAGCTAAAATTAAACACCAGAACCACATCCAAGCCAATCCAACACTAAATCTAGACAACAACACTAAGCAAACAACAAATTTCAAGCTTAAACTTCAAAAGATTAAATAAATTTTTATTTGAAAAGAAAATAAATTAAAAAAATAAAAAAAAGCAAATAAGGATGCGCAGCTTATATCCATGCTTGGCCATTCAGAGAAACCTGAAGCAATACTAGATTCCAGTGTTGTTTGTGAGCAGCTGAACAAACTTCTTTAATATTAATCTTGTAATCTCAAATCTTTAGTAAAAAATGTTAAACTTTCCACCAGTTTAAATCTTCCGATGAAGTGAAATTGACAGTATAAATTAGTAGGATAGTCATATTTTGATACCATAGAATAGTGCTCAACATGATTGTAGGCATGACAACATCATACAACTTACCCCAACCAAAAGGCTGTTAGAGATGACACCAATTGCTGCTAGAATGCCTCTGCAACAAAAGCCAATGGAACAAATCAAATTGTGCAACATAGAACCAAAATTGAAGCATAAAGGCCTGACACCCAACAAAAGGGTTCAAGAACCAAAAAATAATAACTTATACATCATATTTGGTAGTAAAATTTATGCAATCCCTTATTGGCCATAGCATATCAATCATCAGCAACAACAAAATAGACTTATAATTTTATTGTTTTCAAAATTCTGAATAAGCTGAAAGTCCTCAAATCAACATAAAATACCTTCAATGCACAAAATTTACAAATTGAAATGAAAGTAGAAGCAGAAAAAACAGCTTCAAGAAGATAACAAGACCAAGCCTAATATAATCTACAACACAATTTGGTACTGTTATACTCAAGTCTAAGAGTTCTAGCTTTCAAGGATCTTATTCCGACAAGAAAATTCAAGCCAACTACCAGTTACAGGTTAACATTTGAGAGCACTTGAGTCAATCAGTATACCACACATGATCATTTGTAAAGTGACAGGTTAAAAGCTTGATCATGTTTCCAACTGAAGGCAACTAAAGGATTCTCGCCTAAAAGTTGTATGCTACTAGATTTTCACACTTATTATTAAACCAAATGAGGCAACAAATTACTTACATCAATGACTTCCCATGGAATACATTGGAGGAGCAATAGCAGCAAATATACAAAACCCAATGTGAAGTTGCATATTACCATTCATGTTGGTTAGTAGAAGGGAAAGAAAAAAAATAATCAAAAGGATGACCTCAGCCAATCGTGTGGGATTCATATAACTCACCTAGTAGAACATGAAAAACCAACCAAATTTCAACGCACTATCCATCCTGCAATTTGATCAACAAATAACCAATCGAAACAGACATTAGCCAATTAACTACTGGTATTTCATCCTAACCAGAGTAATTTCAAACTTTAAAATTATCACCCAAGTACATACAATACTACAGTGTGCAATCCAACATGGAAACAACAAAAAACATACTTTGAGAGTGGAGCACAAATGTTTCATATGGTGATCTTTGGCATTGATGTATTCAATGCAAGCTTCACTAGCCACAGCCTTATTCCGGATGCAATACCTTGCTCTGATATAATTTTGAAAGCACATATTTCAGCAGTACTGTTGACATGGGTTCCACCACAAAGTTCCATAGATACACCTGGAACCTCTACAACACGTACCTACAATGAAACAAGAATAAGAGAAAACTTGTTAGCTAGCTTTCTATGGCACATCCAAAATCCTTGGTCATTATTAATGCCGACTGAAGTTCATATGAGATAATTCTGTCATCCTCCAAATTTATCTCAAAATATAAATAAAAAATTCCACAATTGCTTCCATCTCAGTCATCCTAAAAAAACTATTCGTTTTCATATGGGGAGTTTAAATTCCAGGCTAATACATGGCAGTAGCGAAAGTGCCCAATCTTCTGAAGGTTATTAACATGACAAATCCATGGCAAGGCATGGCAACATCAGTCATAGAATTTCATTTCTAATATACAAATAGAAAAAAAAAGCCAAAATTTTTAGACCTTGCTATTTACTTGTCACAAATTTTAACAAACATAAGATTAAAAGCTAAATTAGTTCTTTCGTAAGCATCCACTGTCATATTTTAGAAGAAATTTTTACCTCCTCTCCATATTTTTCTCCAAACATTGCAATTGCTCCGGCACTTTTTGCTTCTGTAAGAGGCATCACTTTTGTTTGAAGAAGCGTTGCATCCCCAATCCATCTATTGATCAATCCTTCAATTTCATTGAGTTTAGTGTCATGAAGTGGTCAGTGGAAGTTGAAATCAAACCTAAGACGATCAAGAGCCACCAGTGAACCAGCTTGTGACGTTTCCTCTCCAATAACTTTCTTAAGTGCAACTTGTAACAAATGAGTAGCAGTATGATGAACATGAAAAATATAAAAGTTTGATTTAAGTTAGATCAATTATGTGCCTATTGTATAGCAAGCTTCTAAACTATAGAGAAAAAATTTGTTACCCACAGTTAACAAGTACCTTAGCCTGTTACCTCAGTTTTGGGTCAACCGTAGCTTCCACTTCTCTGCCAACCTCAATTTCCAAAACTAAAACAATTATAAGACAAAGTCAAAATAAAATTTATTAGCGAGAACGAGAGCATACCAAACCTTGTGGAGAAAAAATAGGCTCTAACAGGAATCGAAGTCCTAGGATGCTCTTGCAAGCTATCGTTCCCGCTATCCCCGACCTCCGAGCATGAAACGGCGTCGTTCTAGTCAACAACCGTGCGTGTCTGTGGCTAGCCCTGGGCTCGAGCCTGAGCCGAGGAACCCGAAGAAATGGATCCAACGACAAGTGAATTGTACTCAGCCGAAGTTGAGGGCCGAACACGAAGTGCAAGAATGCGAATTTCTTGTGCAAAGGGTTAGGGTTTGGGTTTTGAGTACAGAGAGGGTAAGTAGTCGCCATGGATGGTGGTAGTGAGGCTGTGGATTCGAGTGAAGATCTTAAGGATGGGCTGTAGGCGGATGGCACGCAAATGGATTTAGGGTTAGGTTTTGGGGAGAGTTTTGTTTATATAGGTTGTAAAAATTCTATGGGAGTCTAATATATTATAATTTATTATAATTACCCCCAAAAATTACTTCTAAATTTAAATACTTTATTTATTTTCATATGTATCCTTATTACTTGTTAATTTTTTGTCAGTATCTAAAAATGTGAGAAATATGTATCATAATCAAAATAACGAGTGACAAATATGATGAAAATATGGGTTTGACTTTTATATAATGTTATAGTTCTCACTTTTTTAAAAAAAGGCCAAATAAAAAAAATACAAAGTGATAAATATGTGAAAATTTCTTGTAGTAATAATAATTAAAATATCTTTATATTATATGTGAGACACATTAATTAATAATATAAATTTCTTATGGCGCTATAATATTCTGATTGTGATTTTTTGTATTGATTATTTACATATATTTATATAACATATACAATATAAAATACATATTCTACTAAATAAGGGTATATATATCAAATTATTAATTTTCAAATATTTTAGTCATTCATAACAAACAATTTAGGACTTATTATTAGATCTTAAAAAATAAAAAACAAACATATCATTCAGACATTCGTATTCGAACTATTCAAATTTCGGATAAATTTAGACCCATTCAGATTTAGTAAAAAAATAATCGTTTCCTAACTCTCACCATTCTTCCAAAAGCAAGCTCCCAAAAAGTATAAGAGAGCATTAACCTCTTTTTGGGACAAAAATTTGCACGACCTAGAGATCAATTGCAAATTACAAAAAGTACAAGCATCCATCAAAGAGGTCAAGTTTATAACATTCATTACACTCTTTAAATAAAAGTTAAAGACCATCGAATTTAATCATCATTTGACAAACTTTATTTCATTTAGTATCATTCTTTTACCTTTAAAAAAATAAATACCCAAACCCAATAGTTGAGCATGAGCTTAGAACCAAGTAATCCCCAATAGTTGAGCACCCATCAAATCTTAAAATCGTTGAACCAAAAAAAAAAAAAACAATAGACTAAGATTTCCTTTGCATTACTTCTTTTCAATTCAAACAAACAATAATTTGTGCAGCCACGGATGGATACTAATTACAATGCAAGAGAAATAATAATAACAACAACAACAACAATAATAATAATAATGCAAAATCATGGTATCAATTTTGTTCTAAATAAACAAATAAAACGAGTGATTTTAAATTCATTTTTCTCCAACAATAATGTCTTCTCCATAATTCATTTTTGCTCAAAAAAGTATGATGAAGTCAAGATGAGGGACTTGCTCCAGAAGTTTGAATGATATGGTACCCTACCCACTACACACGCACACACACACACACACACATACACACACAAAATCAAAGCACCATTTCATGGTAGAAATACCAAATCTTCCTTGCTTATAAACCCTAGTGCAAACCGTTAGAAGTTTTAATATAGATGAAGAAATTCTTCGTACAAGCGACCAAATGATAGTACCCATAGAAGGATAATTTCCAGAAATAGAAGTTATATCCAGTCATAACCAATATTTACATTCCTAAATACTATTGCTAAGTATAACAAGCAATTGCTCAAAAACAAAAAAATCAGGTGGTTTTTGTTGATGCCGAAAAATGGATCAACATTAAATTTGTTACACTTGTCCGAATGTGAGTAGTGAATCAGAGAAATACACATGCTTTGAAGTTTTAAGGGTTAGTGAGTTACTGAAGATGGAGTTGAACAATAGACTCTTAACCGGTGAGCTAATGCGGATGTGAAGCTATGGAGCAGACCAACTTTTGAAGTCGGTCGACAGACAGCTTCTGACTGCAGAAAGCGACAGATGCTAGACTTGCTCCTTCTTCTTCAGCAAGTAAAACAAATTCCATGGCAGCTATAGGAACCGGGTGACCAAGAAAAATGATTGAATGCTCAAGTAACTGAAAAATAAAGAAACAGGGCTAGGGGTCATTAGATTTATCACCGGAATGAACCCTTCAACACCCAAGTCAATAAGGAGCTCATTGTTTTTGGTGAGAAATCAGGATGAATGCAGGTGTTTATGCATGGATTTCATGGAAGGGTAGGTAAACAATGTTTAAGAGAACAGTAAATGCTAGAAAGAGAAAGAAGATAGAGCACAAAACCCTAAAGAATCTTGGTGGCTGCTGGAGAGAGAAGATATGATTCCAAACTTGACCTAGATCCTGACCATCTGTTGTAATGAGATGGCAAAATCTTATCAAGTAGGAAAGATCTTTGAAATATTCGCTGATGTAATAAAACCCTAATTTCAAAGTGATGGGACGTTGCCACGTGGCGTAATGATAATGAACCATGAGTACTCTTTTTGCTCACAGATTTTGGAACTGAATAATTGCTATCTAGTCGGCTTGGTTAGGTAGATACCTTCATGATTAGGACTTGATTTTACATTCTTTTCATAAAACATAGGGCATTCTCGTTCTTTAATAAAGAGGTCTAAAAGTCTTGTTTACATTACCTCCTTAGTCACTAGCATGAAGCATGAGGGTTAGTGACTACTATTTTTCAATTAGACACTTTATATTCACCTGATCCAAACCCTTATCTAACATCAATCTTTGCATTCTTATTCATTCAGCTAAGTGACTTTAGTCTTCTAATGTATAATTCCTAGTTAGTCATGATTCTGAGTCCAACGGATTTTTCTTCTGTCTGTGTGATTGGTTAGGTAAGTACTTGAATGCTAAGCTTCCTTTGATGAACGACATCCTATTTTATTGGTTGTTCCTATCCTTGTGATCAGTCAATTAAGTAGATACTAGAATGATACATCTGTCTAGAACAATTTCAAGATGGCAGATGTGTTCCTCTTCTCGAGTTTTAAGTGCGATTTTCCTAGCATTACATCACCAAATCTACTTTATATCTCTCCCATTAATGCTTTTAAACATTGCATGCTTTCTATGGATCTTCCCCTTCAAGACACGTGGCACAATAGAATTTTGAGAGAAAGCCACCCATGAGATGAATGCCACATGTCCTTCTTCACGGTTGAGATTTATCTTGGGTGATTTTTCAACTTCCTTCCACTCTTCCTTTCACATCAAGTCATATTCACTAGGTCTTGCACCTTTGACATTTGATAGACCTCCCAGCCTTTTCACCCCTTGGATGTTCTCTGGTTTTCTCTCTTCCAAGTGGCCTGTTTAATATCTACTATTGGCACTTGAGAGGTTTTCATGCGTGGAGGAGACTCCTACTTCACATAACTGAACTGATATCCAGTAGTTAATCTGCATCTAACGTGTCTATAACCGAAGCAAGGTACCTTTGAGTTTCTTCAATTTCCTCCTTTCCTTTTTATCATGTCGCCGACTGTGTTTTTGTTGTAATGCCATGTTTGAACTCTTTTCATTGATTGTTTCTTGTTTTATTGAATTTATGTCCTTTCTTGAGGGTTACCTGCCATATAAAATATTTGCATGACAAAAAGATTTTTTTTTGAAATAATGATATATATGTTGGTAGATCTGCATGCTTTTGGCTTATTAGGTTTGATTTTTCATAAAGTTGTGGTGATTGTTTTGTGTGTTTTGGTGAATGATCTAGCTTATATGCTAGGCTAGGATTTTAGTGTATCTCTCTCTGAAGAAGATGGAACTTGTTGTGTTTGATCTATATTTGGCATATTTGCACATTTATTTGGTGTTTTTTATTATTCCAATATGAGGTTAGGTATCTATACCACTAGGTCTAATTGGATGGTTGTCGATTGATCTTTTACTTAGACCAAATCTGAATAACTTGAGGTTATATAAGATAGAAGGAACAATATGATTTCAAGAACAATTTGATCAATAAGATTAGTTAGGCATTGAAAATGTAAATATCCAGGCTAGTTTATAATACTTAGCTTTTTATGGCGTCAATTGAGTCTTGATAAGATTTTGTCTATAGTGGTACTAGTGGACATGCTATAGAGAGTCAATCATCCTCAAGCTCGAGTTTGGATTCATTATTGTTTGAGATCGGCATCCCTGAAATTGATGACTTAATTATGGGTCTGAACCATGAGTCAACTAGCTCATCCTCTAGAAGACCTTTTAGCCATCTCTCGAAGTCACCCCCTTAGCCATTTCGGCCTTCACTCTTGGACTAGGATGGCATTTGGTTTCTCTAGACCAAATGTATTTATTTGTAAACCCATAGAGACCTCCCAATTCTAATACAACATTTCCTGGTGAAACATGTGAAAATAACATGACTCAGAGATCCACTAGGGTCCCTGCACGTCAATCAAGTGTCAACGGCTCACCTATAAAAGTCAAGAAAGCCACTACAAAAGACCCTCTGGGCAGTTCTTAACCCTTCCAAGAGTAGTGATTCTTCTTTGAACGATGTTAAGAAAATGGGTCAATCAAGTGGGGAAGGCCCTTTTGAGTCAGGTAACGAAACTCCCTAAGCCAAGACCGAAGAGATTCAAAAACTTAGTGAGGTTAGTGAGACTGAGGATGATAGTGAGGCTAAGGATGTGAAGGACTTTTCAACCAAAACTAGGTCGAGTGTTGTAGACCAAACTTCTTTAAAAGGAGCAAGCTCCTCACGTGTTAAACAACCTAAGTTAGAGAGGAACCCCAATGCCCCCAGCTTTCCTAGGTTTGCAGTAGATATAATCATGAGTTTAGTTGATGATAAATATGCAATCTTTTATAGGAAAGCCCATTCGATCCCTTATAGTGTCACCTTTAGGACTACCCCTAAAGTTATAGGCACATATTGGTAGCCGACTGAGATTCTTTTCCATACTGCTTTCCTTTAATATAGTGTTAGACTGCCTCTCTAACCATTCTTTGCTAGATTCTTTAGATTTATTGGGTTGGCTCCTGGTTAGTTAAGCTCTAATGGATGGAGAGTCTTATCGACTCTCTACCGTTTATGGATGCTAAAAAACAAAATGGAGATATTGATAGAGGAGGTGTTTTACATCTACTGCTTGAAGCCTAACCAAAAAATTAAATCGGTTAGGGTACTCCTTAGGACTAAGGCTTAACTTTAAGGGGCCAAATGATAAGCTTATCCTTTATGGGAACCCTTCTTCCAAATGGTTGTTGAAAGGATAAATTGTTTTATGTAAGTGGTAAGGGGGATGCCCCTCGTGACGACCCATTTGCAGAGACTCCAACAAAGTTCATCAAACCTGGTAAGACAAGATAATTTTATTTTGTTCATTGCTTATTGAACTGTTGTTTGTCTTTTAGCATCCTTCTTTTCACAATCTTCCTTGATCTTTTGCAGTTACAATCCCCAAGACGAAATTGAAGCCAATTTATCTAGATCAAGTGGAGAAGGCTTTTAAGCATCATAGCTGGAATATTAAGCCTTTAATTTGTCCTCTCGAATTCAAAGTTGCTAGACTCATTTCACACTTTCCTCGGGTGAAAAGAGATGACCATGTAATGAAGAAGACTTTAACTTTGAAGGCCTTTTCATCATTAAGCTTTAGTCATGTGGTCGTTAATTCGTAAGCATGTTAAAACTTCCTTGTCTATAACCAACTAATTGGCCAAGTTTTCATTATGTCTTCCAGATCCCCTAGTCAGGTGTCTGCTTTATTGTTATTGATCCTTTGAATTGCTTTTTGGAGGTGACCAAATGGGTAACTCGTCCTTAGTCAACATCAACGCTCTAATGATTATCATGCTAGCTTAAAGGAGAAGGATTGTTAAGGAGCCTAGAGAACAATTAGGTGGTGGATCTAAGCAGGGAACCAAGCCACCCCCGAAGAAGCCAAGATTGAAGGATTCTAACCTCAATTTTCAAGACACGTAGTCAAAAGGCAAAGGACTGCCACTTCTAGTGCTACGATTGTGATAGGTGTCTAATTATATATCATTTTTATATCAATTCGTCCATGTTTCTTTGCTATATTCCTTGGTATTTTTATGTTTTTGTGTGGTTTTGATATTTGTAGGAGTTTTGGAGCAACTTGCACAAAAATGGAGTAAAACCCTTCATTTTCACCTCTGCTAGTCAACCATATTCTCGGATTTAATTGTATTGATATACAATGAACCCGATGACATATTATATACCGTTGGAAAGCTCTCGAAGTCTATTTTCTGGAGAAATTTACGGTTTATAAATCCATTCAGTGTACCAAAAGTTGTAATCAAAACAGTGTGAGATGTATAGAAATATAATTCCACAAGTCACTGTAGCATGTATAATACGGGGCACTGTAGCAAGTTACTGTAGCAGAGTATTTAAACACATTTTAGGGTTTTATTTTGATAACTTGAAGAGGGGAGAACGTGGTGGAGGCTGCAGCTCTGGAATTCTTTCATCTCTTGGAGTTCTTGAAGGAGAAAGGAAGCTTGGAAAGAGGAAGAACTACAATCCAAAGAGAATTACATCAAATTTGCTAAGTTTTTCCCTTCCCTTTATTTTCTGGAATGTCTCCATATTGTATTGTATTTACCACGTTCTTAAACATGTGTAACTGAATCTGAATTGGTTGAGGGTGATTTCAAAGCCCTTGATATGGTTTTTGTGAGTTGATTGTTTAAGAAATTGTTATCCAATTCTCTAATTGAAGTTGCTTGTATTTTCCCATATCTAATGCTTATGATTGCTTGCTGATTGTATTTGGCTGGCCCAAACTAATTAAACGGGTTTTTATCTTTTGCTAGACCAGAACTCTTGATCCGTAATTATCTTGAATTTCTAATCGTTAGTAGCAAAATTGTGATCAGAGATTGCAATTGGAAAATACAACCTAGGTTAAATAATCCGAACTTGTTTTGTTATTGCTTAGATCAACCTATGTTTCTTATCGTAATGCTTCCATTGAATTAAACTCAGAGAGCTTGTTCCAGGTTGTTTAATGGATAGAGATCAAATAAAGAGCTTGTTTTATTTAACAACAAAGTAAGGAAAGATTGGGATAATAGAGCTTGTTGTTATCTACGGTTGATAATTTAATGGTCGCTAAATGGATGACACAAATTCTATAGATCAATGTCGCAAATCCATATCTTGTGTAGCAGTAAGGATCCCTTACCCAGATTATCTCTCAGATTTTTCACTCAAATTAATTTCTATTTTGTTATTCTTTATTTGTCCTTTTAGTTCATTTATTTAAATCACTTCAAACAAAAACGCCTCCCTCCTTAATTATTGTTGCTGAAAATAATAACAAAATTCAATTAGAAAATCATCCTCAGTTTGGTAGTACGATATCTTACTCATCACTTTATTACTTGTGCGACTAGTATACTTGCTAGTTTCGAACGCATCAAGTTTTTGGCGCCGTTGCCGGGGATTGATTTCATAATCGATTTGTTATTTTATTTTCAGTGTTGATTCGTGTTTTTTTTGTTTCTTTTATGATTGTTTGTGTTTAGGCGACATGGCAGTAAACTTCCAACAATTCAACATCGGATTTGAGCCACAACTACCATGGAGAGTAAATGAGGTAAGCACTCCGAACATTGAACAACAGCTTTCTGAGCTAACCTTTCTTGTGGAAAACATGGCTATAGGACATATGCAGAAATCTTATGCATGTGAGGTATATTCAACCATGGAGCATCTAATCGACATGTATCCAACTTTACAAGAAGGAGATATGGAACAAGCCAATGTCATGGGTGGATTTCCAGGACAAACAAGGCAATGGTATGATCCCTTCTCTAACACTTATAATACCGGATGGGAAGATCACCCTAATTTCAGTTACTGGAATCATCAACCAATCGCAACACAAATTGTTGCCATACCCAAGGACGGCCATAGGTTTCAATCAAACCTCTAGGAGTGCAGGCAACCATATTCAAATGCAACCATACCGCACCAATGCCCATCCAGTACCAAACCAGACTTCACAAAACTTAGGTATGTCCTCTCCAGGATATTGTTAATGCACTTGCCACTAAAACAATGCAATTCCAGCAGGAAACTGGGGCAAGTATCCAAAACCTGGCAAATCAAATGGGACAAGTGGCTACGAGCATGAGCAAATTCGAGGGCCAAGACTCAGAAAAATTATCTTCTCAAACGGTGATCAATCCAAGCGGGACTGCTAGTGCGATAACTTCGCGAAGTGGAGAGCAATTAGATGTCTTAACAGGAAAATCACAAACTGATGAAGGAGATGACACCACATCCACCATGAACAAAACATTGACTTTCTCAGGTAAATCCTATAACTCCAATTCCTTCATATGTTTCTCCTCCACTTTTTCCTAGTAGATTTGCAAAATCGAAGGAGGAACAAGAACAAGAAATCCTGGAAACTTCTCACAAAATCGAGGTAAATTACCACTTCTGGATGCTATCGAGCAAGTACCTCATTATACAAAATGTCTCAAGGAGTTATGCACCAGCAAGCAGAAGATTTTAAAAAGGATTACTGAGAAAGTAAGTATGGGGGAAAAATGTTTCAAATGTACCTAAAGAAAATTCTCACGAGCAATGATCAGGGTATGGTCACCCATTCCATCGCACCATGGTAAACAAGGTTTGAAAAGAGCCAATGTTAGATTTAGAGAGCATCATGTAATGGGCATGCCTTTATTATTTATATCTTCTTAAATCTTGGACCTTTTGCGAAAACTGGTATTACCATTCAACTTTGCTGATCATTTTAATGCATATCGCAAAAGAGTTGTGGAAGATGTGCTTGTGCAGGTGAATCAATTGGTTTTTCCAGCAGACTTCTATTTCCTTAAAATAGAGGATGAGACATCTCCTAATCCAACACCGATTCTTTTAAGGAGACCATTCTCGAAAACTACTAGAACCAAGATTGATGTTCATGATGGCATTCTCACCATAGAGTTTGATGGCAAGGTTATCCGTTTCAATATTTTTGAGGTAATGAGGTACCCTAGTAACTTACAATTTGTTTTTGTAGTTGACGTTCTTGATGCTTTACCTCAACAATGTTTTGAGTTAACTCGCAAGAATGGATTGGATGTAGCTATTAGTGAGCACATAGGGACATAAAATTCTAAGGAATCAAGAATTTTTATACAAGTGTCCAAACAAATGGAGGAAGCTATGGCAAGCTTAGATGAGATCATAGCTATAACCACAAACAGGTATGATGTTTTGTACATTGAATTGCCTTTATCTAATGAGAAACTTCTTCCTTCTGTGATGAAAGCCAATACCTTGGAGCTTAAGCCACTTCCAGATTATTTGAAGCATGTGTTCTTGGGTGACAAAGATCCTTTGCCAATTACAATAGAAAAGGGCCTTGCACCACTAAAAGAAGAGAAACGCGTCCGAGTACTTAGAGATCACAAAATAGCTATTGGATGGATGATTGCTGACATCCAAGGCCCAGCCATATGCATGGATCGTATCTTGTTAGAAGAAGGATCCAAGCCCATTAGTGAAGCACAGCGGAGATTGGACCCTCCTATGATCGAACCAACGTCGGGCTGAGGACGTTAAACCAACCGCTTATTGGGAGGCAACCCAATATTTTTGAAAAATAAATGAAAAAAGAAAAGAAAAATAAAATAAGGTAATAATGATCAACTTTTATGTCTCGAGGAGATTCCTTTCGTAGACCATCAAATTGACCAGGTTTTATCTCTCTTTGCCATCTGTCTTATTTGTTTTTATATTTTTTTTTACTTTTTTTTTTTACTTTTGTTTGATATTGTGTTGTTTTCTCTTTTATGTATCTTTAGTTTCGTTTCTACTCTTTTCTTTTCCTTTGTTTTGTTTAATTTGATTATTCTGTACTTCGAACTCATTTGTGCAACAGCTTGAGGAAGCATCCAAACGAGAGCTGAAGCCATTGCTCGAGGGTTTGAAACGTGCATATCTTGGGGAAAAACAGACTCAATCGTATTATCGGTAATATCTCTTCTTTTCTCCTCTTCAATAGATGCCGATATCTTTTTGTCGAACCTTCGTAAATATTTTCCTTCACTTCCTCAAAATGCTGTGTCCAAAATTTATAAAGTATGGATGACTAGACTTTGGGCGTTGATGCTCCTAAATGTGCCTACTGATATCCGATGGCTTATCGAAGCCAAGGTGAGATTGTCCGGTGAGCCGGACATTAATCTCGCAAAATACATGCCTGGTCTAGGAAAGAGCGTCTACGCCAAGAGGCGAAGAGCGAAAAGGTTACAAGTATGTTATAAATGTGCTAGATGGAATTGTAACCAGACTTTTCGTTCATTAGATTTTGCGTCCAGGAATAGAGAAGATAAACTTTCATTTATTAAGAATGGTTTGAGTAATGAGTCGCTGGATAATGTTTTGTTAACTCTCGAGTCACATTCTTGTGGACTTGTTCATCGTGAATTGCTTAATCTATGGACACAATTTCGTGATGAATTGCCGTGTTCTGTATAATGGAATCTGACTAAAAAAACGACCCTGTTTGCCATAAAAAAAAAAAACCAAAAAAAAAAAAAAAAAAAAAGCAAAAAAAAAAAAAAAAACAAAAAAAAAAAAAAAAAAAAAAAAAAAAAAAAGAAAAAAAAAAATTATAATAAAACTGGATGGGAAGCAAATCCCAGACTCATAGAAGGCGTTTCAGCCGTTACTGGACGTAAAACCAGAGGAAGATGTGAGCCACAATCACAACTACTTTTATATTTGAATGTGTGTTGTTGTTGTAGAATTTTTTTTCTTGTTTCGTTTGATCTGATTATCAATGTTGTTTTTGTGTTGTTTTTGTTTGTTGATTTTGTTTGTTTTAATTTTAAGTTTTCTTTTTGACAAACCATATGACTACC
This sequence comes from Boswellia sacra, assembly GCA_013180625.2. Lineage (NCBI taxonomy): Eukaryota > Viridiplantae > Streptophyta > Magnoliopsida > Sapindales > Burseraceae > Boswellia > Boswellia sacra. Next base: position 24,130 of record SNVD02009959.1, read on the forward strand.
CTATGGCATAAGTACACGTGGGAGACAAGTGTGGAGGTTTTTTCAACCTCCACCGAAAGTGTATCTCCATTTTTAATGCTTCACGTGGGAGACAAGTGTGGGGGTTTTGTCAACCCCCGCCGAAAGTGTATCTCCATTTTCCATGCTTCACGTGGGAGTCAAGTGTGTAGGTTTTGTCAAACCTCGCCGAAAGCATATCTCATTTTTTCAAATTTTGGGGCGATAAATCTGCATCGAGCAACCCCCACCGAAATTATGTCCCCATGTGTCAAATTTTAGAGTTTTACGTGTGTATATATCCATTCTCCATATTTTCAAATGTCATTATTATAACCTGTCTTACACTTGAAAAGCATATTACCTAACGTGCATCATTGTCTTACACAAGGTTCGAGCACTTGTAGAAATGGAGAAAACACCAATTCGGCGATTCCAAAATATATGCGTATTTTGTGGATCGCAATTTGGTAAAGCTGGAGAGTTTACAACAGCAGCTCTTGATCTTGGTAGGACATTAGCTGCGAGGGGTATTCAATTGATTTATGGAGGGGGCAGTCTTGGGTTAATGGGGTGTGTGTCGACAGCTGCATCCTTAGGAGGAAGCAACGGTCTCGGCATTATCCCTAAACCATTAGCTGTACGAGATATCGTAGGCAACACCATGGGGGAAGAGTTACAGGTTTCTAGTATGCATGAGCGTATTACACATATGGTCATTAAATCTAATGCATTTATAGCTTTGCCCGGTGGTTATGGTACATTAGAGGAGATATTTCAAATCACCTCTTGGGCACAGCTATCCATCGGAAACCCATTTGTTTGTTAAATGTCAATAATTTTTTTGATGGTTTGTTGTCTTTTCTTGATCAAGCAGTAGAAAAAAACTTCATCTCACAGTCGACGAGGCAAATCCTGGTTACAGCTTCAACTGCAGGGGAGTTAATTGACAAATTACAAGCATTCGTCTATTCGCCTGATCCAACAATATCTCAGATAGATTAGTTTGGAGAAGGCAATAAGAGGCGTAAACTAGATTTAACGCTCCATCTGTAATATCTATCTGCTGGTTTGCTTTGTTTTTGTTTGCTTTCTTTTTATTGTGTTTATTTGAGAGTTTTCATGTTATTTCTTTTGAGCTTTTTCAGGTTATTTCTTTCACCCCAAGTAATATTTTCTAATCATGGCTTTTAGAGTGGTGGCTTAAAAAGTTTAATTCCTCTTGAAACGCATTCTGGATCTCTTCAATCCATAATGGCTGAATAAGGAGGCTAACTTCTAACTTTTTAGACCCATTTTATCTAACTTGTTTTTGTTTGCTGACTTGTTGAACTTTGTTATTTTATGAGTGAGTTTAGTTTTGCGTAATTTAGAGTTGTTATGTGTTTTTATCTTTATCAGTTTCGATTCAAAAAAATAATTGTGGAACAACCTGAGAATGGCAGAATATGGGGTTTTCTTTAACACTTGAAACGCATTCTCTCTAAATAAATCTGTAGTTTATTTATTTCATGTTGTTTGAAGTGTCTTGTATCTTGTTTTGTTTTTTCATAATAAAGGTATATAGGCTGGAAACCTTAAGTCTGCGGGCTATGGTCCTAAGGATTGTTGAAATATACAATCTTGACTCAGGTGTAACAACGCCACGTACCTCTTTTCTTGCATTTTGTGGGTCGATGATAAGATAATGATTGAATAAGAATAACTCTTGGAAAATGATAAATGATGCATGGATCTTTGTGCTTGAAATGTTAATTAGTTTTTGCTTTACCTTTGATTCCTTGCACAAAATTGAGCACCGAGCCATTATCACTGAGTTATTTGTTTAATTAGAGAAAGTTTATGTAATTTAAGTGTTTCTCCAGATTTCAATGAATTCTAGAACTTGTTTGATGGTCACTCGAGGCGAAATCCTAGACTGTTCAACATTGGGGAAATGATTTAGGCCATCTTTGGACCGTTTGAGCCTTAATAGCCAACCTTGACTGAAATTGATCCCTAGTTACCCCTTTGAACCTTTGTAAGCCTTTTTCTTTGTTAACTCGCTAAAAGATTTCCTAACCTCAAATAAATTTATTCCAAACAGTTTATCCCTTACCTATGAGCATGTAGATCATTCACAATTAAATTCTGAGCTATGTTCTGGTTTTGGGAAGTTAGAGGAGGTTGGGATGTGTCATGAGTAATGCAAGTGAGTTCTATTATGTTTGTAAAAAAAGAAAGAAAAAAAGAAAAAAAAGCCAATCTGTACTTATCGTCCACATACTTACACATTGAGGACAATCTGTTATTTAAGTGTGGGGGAGGGGAAGTGTAATAAAAAAAAGAAGAAGAAAAAAGAACAAAAAGAACAAAATAATAAGAATAAGAGATCTATATCCTTAAGTGTTATTAAAAAAAATGAAACAACAAAGTGTGGGGGTGTAGTTTTCTTTTATTTTCTGCAAAAAAAAAAAAAAAAAAAAATTGAGTGTTCTAAATAAATTTGGGAGAGTAACCTGGTGAATTGAAATGAATTTGTGTTATAGGGTTGAGCTCTACATAGTCTTAAATGATTTATGTGTCTGTGGGTGATTTGAGCCAAATTATTATCCTTTATCATACCTTCAACCAAGCCAAACGTTACAAGCTTAATAAAGTCCTACTTGATCCTTGGTGTTGTGCATGTCTACATTAGTGGAGAGTGACTTGAAAAGCAGGCCTATGGAGTTCATTTATACACACATCTTCAATATTAACTATGATTCATTTTTATGCATAAACTCATCCGGGTTACAAGTGATTAGGTGAGAATGGCTCTACACACACACACTTGAGGAATTGAAGTGAAGCGAAACTAATCTTTTGGATAAAATTCTTGATCAAGTGCATTATTTTGAAGTTTTCCTTGGGTTATAATTAAGTACAATCTTTGAGGCCTATTTGCAAGTTGAAGCATTGTTGTGTTTTAATTTTTCTTTGATTCTGTTTCGGTTTAGTTTTGTTTCGTATCATTTTAGTTGCTCGAGGACTAGCAAAGTCTAAGTGTGGGGGAATTTGATAGGTTTCTATTTATGTATTACTTTTATATCAATTCGTCCATGTTTCTTTGCTATATTCCTTGGTATTTTTATGTTTTTGTGTGGTTTTGATGTTTGTAGGAGTTTTGGAGCAACTTGCACAAAAATAGAGTAAAACCTTTCATTTTCACCTCTGCTAGTCAACCATCTTCTCGGATTTAATTGTATTGATATACAATGAACCCGATGACATATAATATACCGTTGCAAAGCTCTCGAAGTCTATTTTCTGGAGAAATTTACGGTTTATAAATCCATTCAGTGTACCAAACGTTGTAATCAAAACAGTGTGAGAAGTATAGAAATGTAATTCCACAAATCACTGTAGCATGTATAATACGGGACACTGTAGCAGGTTACTGTAACAGAGTATTTAAACACATTTTAGGGTTTTATTTTGATAACTTGAAGAGGGGAGAACGTGGTGGAGGCTGCAGCTCTGGAATTCTTTCATCTCTTGGAGTTCTTGAAGGAGAAAGGAAGCTTGGAAAGAGGAAGAACTACAATCCAAAGAGAATTACATCAAATTTGCTAAGTTTTTCCCTTCCCTTTCATTTTCTGGAATGTCTCCATGTTGTATTTGTATTTACCACATTCTTAAACATGTGTAACTGAATCTGAATTGGTTGAGGGTGATTTCAAAGCTCTTGATATGGTTTTTGTAAGTTGATTGTGTAAGAAGTTGTTATCCAATTCTCTAATTGAAGTTACTTGTATTTTCCCATATCTAATGCTTATGATTGCTTGCTGATTGTATTTGGGTGGCCAACTGAATATAATCTGGTTGTTGTCTATTGCTAGATAGAAATCTTGATCCGTAATTGTCTTGAATTTCTAATCATTAGTAGCAAAATTGTGATCAGAGATTACAATTGGAGAATATAACCTAAGTTAAATAATCCGAGCTTGTGTGTTTATTGCTTAGATCAACCTATCTTTCTTATCATAATGCATCCATTGAATTAAACTCAGAGAGCTTGTTCTAGGTTGTTTAATGGATAGAGATTAAATAAAGAGCTTGTTTTATTTAACAACAAAGTAAGGAAAGATTGGGATAACAGAGCTTGTTGTTATCTACGGTTGATAACTTCAATGCTGTAATTGGATGACAATTCTACGATTAATTCGCAAATCCATATCTTGTGGAGAGAAGGATCCCTTAACCAGATTTTCCTCATTGATCTTTTATTCAAATTAACTTCTGTTTTGTTATTCTTAATTTGCATTCTTATTTCATTTAGTTAATCATTCAACAAAACCCCCCCTGTTTAGTTAATTGTTGCTGGAAATAACAAATTCAATTAGAATCAATCCTCGTGGGAACGATATCTTACATATCACTTTATTACTTGTGCGACTAGTATACTTGCTAGTTTCAAATGCATCATGAAGGCAGTTTATGTCCAAAAGCAAGGGATCGGATTGTCATCACTCAATTTTTCTACGGTTATTCCTGGGGACAATACAAGAAAAATGCTCATATTTGATGGTTTTTTGCCGCCATTTAAGTATGTATTTGGTAGTCTTGAAAACGCCACCATTGACATTGCCAAATATTGTCCATTTGGTGATCGGTCAAAATGTAAAATATATATCTAAGCATATTTATCACATAAGAGAGACAAATATAGTTATGCAGAGGATGTGGAGTTTTGGGCCATATTTGTCACTTTTAAATCAAATTTGGTTGCTCCTAATGGTAACTTTTTTTTAATTGAAAAATATTTGGCACTTTTTACCAGGTATGTATAGGTTTCCAAAAGTAGCTTTTTTTAATTTATTCATATTTGATGGTTATTAACTAATAAGTTTGGTTGGTAACTGTTTGTAAAGGTAACATTTTTTGAAATTGATCATATTCGTTGGTTTCTGCCCGGTAAGTATGATTTATTAACTTTTTTCTTTTTTATTCATTTTACCATATTTGGGATTTTGGACCAGTAAGTTTAGATGACTATATTTTTTTTTGGAGATATTTGGCGGTTTTAGTCGCCAACTATGATATAGAAAATTTTTTTAAAATTTATTTAATATTTGGTTGTTCAATATCTGTTTAGTATTATATATATAGTTTTTTTTAATTTTAAAATCTATTTCTTATAGAAATTACACTACAAGAAAATGGGTCTTTTACCGCGGGCCGAAACCGCGATAAAAAACCTTTTACGGTGGGTATACGATGGTTTAAACCCGCCGTATAAAATGACGCTGTAAAAACTTATTTTACTTTTTACCGCGGGCGCGCAACCCGCTCTAAAAATTCATGGTCTGGGAAAATTATTTAACGCAAGCGATCGGCCCACCGTAAAAAGTCTACTGTGAGCTTCCCTGCCTGCGGTAAATGATTATAAAAAATCGTGGTCCTACTTTTACTGCAGGTGTGTACCCACCGTAAAAAGTGCTTGTTGTGTCATTAACAGCAGTCATTAGGCCTGCAGTAAAAGAAAGCTCAACTCCCATAACCCTTTTTGCAATTTATATGAAATCCAGGCCTGTAACCATTTTTTCAATCTATTTTTTTCCTAATTAATTCAAATAATTCATCATATGAAAACATGAACCAATAAAATGATATTCCAATCAAAAATAAGAGTATAACATAAGAGTCTATTATCACAAACATATAAATTAATAAGTTATACATTGCAGCAGTCTAGCCATGTCTTCCTCGTTGAAAGATTTAACAACCTCCCAAAACTAGCAAACAACATTTGATGCTGCTATATAGCCAGTGTACTCCGTATTGGCCTTCAGATCATCCACTGAAAGGACAGAAATATCACTTGAATTCTAAAAAGAATTGCAAGTAAATCACACAAATTTAGTAGAAATATAGGCAATCCAACTCACAATCTATTTCAGGAAGTCTGCTTATCAGTAGCTCTTAACTCTTTATCATTAAAAATTGAAATAAGTTCTCGCGGAACCATATCATTGAAACCTTCCAAGAAGGAATTGATCTGAGGATGAATGGCATTTGTTAAGATATGATCAGCCATAAGGTCTACATACTCATGCTTTGCTTCTTCAGTAACCCTTATATTTCTTCCTCCAGGTTTAAGCTCATAATCAGTAACTTGTTAAAAGCAAAACATCGAAAACAAAAACTTAGTATGAAATTAAAGATGTCTTAAAAAATTTACAAAAATAACAGAGCAACTCACTAAGCAGCTAGAAAATCTCAGCAGAATGGTTAAAAACAAAGCAGCTTAGATGAACTAATTTATTAAAAAAATTTGAAAAAAAAAAATACAAACACATTTCCATACCTCAGTTTTCTCATAAAGGATATGCTTTTCTTCATCCGCATCCATACTGAATGCCAAGTCAGAAATGTCACTTACATCATTCTGAAATATACAAAAGAGGCAACAAAATGTCATTCTTACTGTTATTATTCTTGCTTATTAAACTAGAAAAGTTCATCTTGTGGTTTCAGCTTAGGCCCAGCAGCAGTTATGCCAGCATTCTCCAATGCCAAGGTCGCAATTACATGCTGCATCTTTGCGCCAATGAGGAGAACGAGCTGCATACATGTGAAATCAGGATAACAAAGAATGTGAGAGAATGATGCAGGCTAGATTCTCCATCACTCTAGCCACAGGTGATGGCAAATGATCAAGTGAAAAAATTATAGTCAGTAAGCAACTTATTGTGACGGGGATGATGGCAATCCAGAAATACAAATTGGATCCTGTAAAATGGTTCAAAAGCCAAGCAATAGTTCAGTTAGAACAATTATAATCAGTATATAGAAGCAGTCAACAAAACGGAACTGCATTTCTATTTCTTTTTCTATTTGTCACTACAGCTGATATGCGATCAAAAGGGCCACAGGAAGCAATAATTATCTTCTTAAGGACAAAAAAAATGGGCTAATCACACAGACCCCGTCAGGTTTTGCCTTAATTTAATCCAGAAATACTGTTTGCCACTTTTCATCATACAATACTCCTGACTTTTTCGAAATTTATCATGGACACCCCTTCCGTCAGTTTTGCCGTTAAGTGACATCAGATTTCGTCACATTTCCATCCGCAAAATACAATTTTACCTAAATAACCTTAACTTTAGTTTGACGAAACTTGTATAGAAATGAAATAAAAAGCTACTTTACCTTGAGAATTTGATAGGTTTGCAAAACCGTCAGGAACTCCTTGGCCCTCTGAAGGAACTTCAAAAGGCACACCAGTAGGCCCGGTGTTCAAAAGGCAACCTTCTGGTGGACTTGGTGGAAAACCCAACAATGATGCTTGCTCTGATCCAATATCCGGGACTGAGTCAGGCCTAAGCATCCATAAGAAGCCCCATAAAACTGTTGAGATCCTTCAACTGGGAATGGAGAGCCAAATGGAGGTGTCAACAAGGGATTTGAATTCATGGGCACAACAAAATTAGGTGGTTGAATGGAATGCACGGGTGGATATTCAGGGAATTGGTTCTCTGGTAAAAGTCCTTGCTGTTGGCTGGATTCGTGTTGTGGATTTCCTTGTGTGTCAAAGCCATGTTGAAAGCGATTATGGGGACCAGACCTCTCAAAGCCTGGGGGAAGATTGTTGTCAGATTGAGGCTTTGATTGGTAATTTTGGACTTACCCAAAAACTGGTGGTGGCTTTGGTGGCATAACATGATGCATTCGAAACTAGCAAGTATACTAGTCGCACAAGTAATAAAATGATTAGTAGATATCGTTCCCACGAGGATTGATTCTAATTGAATTTGTTATTTTCCAGCAATAATAAACTAAACAAGGGGGGTTTTGTTGATTGATTAACTAAATTTAATATGAAAGCAAATGAAGAATAACACAAAGCAAAGTTAAATGGAGTGAAAAATCAATGAGAGACCCTTGGTTAAGAGTTCATTCTCTGCCACAAGATATGAATTTGTGAATTAACATAGAATTGTAATCCAATTACAGCATTGAAGTTATCAACCGTAGATAACAACAAGCTCTGTTATCCCAATCTTTCCTTACTTTGTTGTTAAATAAAACAAGCTCTTTATTTAATCTCTATCCATTAAACAACCTAGAACAAGCTCTCTGAGTTTAATTCAATGGAAGCATTACGATGAGAAAGATAGGTTGATCTAAGCAATAATCAAATAAGTTCAGATTATTTAACCTAGGTTGTATTTTCCAATTGCAATCTCTGATCACAGTTTTGCTACTAATGATTGGAAATTCATGATAATTACGGATCAAGATTTCTAATCTAGCAATAGACAACAATAGATTATATTCAGTTGGCCATTCCAAATACAATCAGTAAGCAATCATAAGCATTAGATATGGGAAAATACAAGCAACTTCAATTAGAGAATTGGATAACAATTTCTTACACAATCAACTCACAAAATCCATATCAAGGGCTTTGAAATCACCCTCAACTAATTCAGATTTAGTTACACATATTCAATCAGAATAACAAATAAAATATAGAGAAATTTCAGAATTGAAAAGGAAAGAAAGAACTTAGCAAATTCTTTGAAAATCTTCTTTATAGATGAATCTTCTTGGAATTGTAGTTCCTCCTCTTTCAAAATCTTCTTTCTCCTTCAAGAACTCCAAGGGATGAGAGAAATCCAGAAATGCAGCCTCCTCCCACGTTTTCCCTCTTCAAGTTATGAAAATAAAACCCTAAATGTGTTTAAATACTCTGCTACAGTGACTTGCTACAGTGCCCCGTATTATACATGCTACAGTGACTTGTGGAATTATATTTCTATACATCTCACACTGTTTTGATTACAACTTTTGGTACACTGAATGGATTTATAAACCGTAAATTTCTCCAGAAAATAGACTTCGAGAGCTTTCCAACGGTATATAATATGTCATCGGTTCATTGTATATCAATACAATTAAATCCGAGAAGATGGTTGACTAGCAGATGTGAAAAAGAAGGGTTTTACTCCATTTTTGTGCAAGTTGCTCCAAAACTCCTACAAACATCAAAACCACACAAAAACATAAAATTACCAAGGAATATAGCAAAGAAACATGGACGAATTGATATGAAAATGATATATAAATAGACACTTATCAAATTCCCCCACACTTAGACTTTGCTAGTCCTCGAGTAACTACGACAATTGAAATAAAACTAAACCGAAACACAATCAACAAAAAAATTAAAACACACAAATGCTTCATCTTACAAATAGGCCTCAAAGATTGTATTTAATTACAACCCAAGGAAAAATTCAAAATAATGCACTTGATCAAGAATTTTATCCGAAAGATTAGTTTCGCTTCATTTCAATTCCTCAAGTGTGTGTGTGTAGAGCCATTCTCACCTAATCACTTGTACCCCGGATGAGTTTATGCATAAAAATGAATCATATTTAATATTGAAGATGTGTGTATAAATGAACTCCATAGGCTTGCTTTTCAGGTCACTCTCCACTAATGTAGACTGCACAACACCAAGGATCAAGTAGGACTTTATTAAGCTTGTAACGTTTGGCTTGGGTGAAGGTATGATAAAGGATAATCATTTGGCTCAAATCACCCACAAACACATAAATCATTCAAGACTATATAGAGCTCAACCCTATAACACAACTTCATTTCAATTCACCAGGTTACTCCCCAAAACTTATTTAGAACACTCAATCTTTTTTTTTTTTTTTTTTGCAGAAAACAAAAGAAAACTATACCCCCACACTTTGTTGTTTCATTCTTTTTAAGAGCACTTAAGGGTATAGATCTCTTATTCTTCTTCTTTTGTTCTTTTTTTTTCTTTTTTTTTTCTTTTTTTATTACACTTCCCCTCCCCCACACTTAAACAACACATTGTCCTCAATGTGTAAGTACGTAGACGATAAGTACAGATTGTTTTTTTTCTCTTTTTTTTTTTTTTACAAACATAATAAAACTCACTTGCATTGCTCATGGCACAATCCAACCTCCTCTAACTTCCCAAAACCAGAACATAGCTCAGAAGTTAATTGTGAATGATCTACATGCTCATAGGTAAGGGATTAACTGTTTGGAACAAAATCATTTTAGGTTAGGAAATCTTTTAGTGAGTTTAACAAAGAAAAAGGATTACAGAGGCTCAAAGGGGTAACTAGGGATCAATTTCTGTCAAGGTTGGCTATTAAGGCTCAAACGGTCCAAAGATGGCCTAAATCATTTCCCCAATGTTGCACAGCCTAGGATTTCGCCTTGAGTGACCATCAAACAAGTTCTAGAATTCATTGAAATCTGAAGAAACATTTAAATTACATAAACTTTCTCTAAGTGAACAAATAACTCAGTGATAATAGCTCAGTGCTCAATGTTGCGCAAGGAATCAAAAGCAAAGCGAAAACCAATAAACATTTCAAGCACACAGATCCATGTCTCATTTATCATTTTCCAAGAGTTATTCTTAATTCAATCATTATCTTATCATCGACCCACAAAATGCACGAAAAGAGGTACGTTGGCATTGTTTTACACCTGAGTCAAGATTGTATATTTCAATAAAAAAACAATCCTTAGGACGGCAGTTAGCCATAGACTTAAGGTTTTCCCAGCGTTTTGGGGGGGGGGGGGGGGGGGGGGGGGAAAATAAATAATTTAAATCTACCTTATTATATGAAGAACAAAACAAGAAACAAGACACTTCAAACAACATAAAATAAACAAACTACAGATTTATTTAGAGAGAATGCGTTTCAAGAGTTAAGAAAACCCCATATTCTGCCATTCTCAAGTTTTTCCACAATGTCTTTTTTTTTCCGAATCGAAACTGATAAAGATAAAAACACACAACAACTCGAAATTACATAAAACTAAACTTACTCAGAAAATAATAAAGTCCAACAAATCAGCAAACACAAACAAGTCAGTTAGAATGGGTCTAAAAAGTTTAGAATTTAGCCTCCTTATTTAGCCATTATGGATTGAAGAGATCCAGAATGCGTTTCAAAAGGAATTGAACTTTTTAAGCCACCACTCTAAAAGCCATGATTAGAAAATATTACCTGGGGCGAAAGAAATAACCTGAAAAAACTCAAAAGAAATAACATGAAAACTCTCAAATAAACACAATAAAAAGAAAGCAAACAAAAACAAAGCAAATCAGCAGATAGAGATTACAGATGGAGCGTTAAATCCAGTTTACGCCTCTTATTGCCTTCTCCAAACCAATCTATCCGAGCCATTGTTGAATCAGACGAATAGACGAATTCTTGTAATTTATCAATTAACTCCCATGCAGTTGAAGCTGTAACCAGGATTTGCTTCGCTGACTGTGAGATGAAGTTTTTTTCTACTGCTTGATCAAGAAAAGACAACAAACCATAAAAAAAATTATTGACATTTAACAAACCAATGGGTTTCCGATGGATGTTTAGCTGTGCCCAAGAGGTGATTTGAAATATCTCCTCTAATTTACCATAACCACCGGGCAAAGCTATAAATGCATCAGATTTAATGACCATATGTGCAATACGCTCATGCATACTAGAAACCTATAACTCTTCCCCCAAGGTGTTGCGTACGATATCTCGTACAGCTAATGGTTTATGGATAATGCCGAGAACTTTGCTTCCTCCTAAGGATACAGCTGTCGACACACACCCCATTAACCCAAGACTATCCCCTCCATAAATCAAATGAATACCCCTCGCAGCTAATGTCCTACCAAGATCAAGAGCTGCTGTCGTAAACTCTCCATCTTTACCAAATTGCGATCCACAACATACGCATATATTTTGGAATCGCCGAATTGGTGTTTTCTCCATTTCTAAAAGTGCTCTAAACTTGTGCAAGATAATGATGTGCGTTAGGTATTATGTGATTCAAGTGCAAGACAGGTTATAAAATGACATTTCAAAATATGCAGCATGGATATATAAACACGTAAAACTCTCAAATTTGACACATGGGGACATAATTTCGGTAGGAGTTGCTCGATGCAGATTTATCGCCCCAAGATTTGAAAAAATGAGATATGCTTTCGGCGGAGTTTGACAAAACCTGCACACTTGTCTCCCACGTGAAGCATGAAAAATGGAAATATACTTTCAGCGGAGGTTGACAAAACCTCCACACTTATCTCCCACGTGAAGCATTAAAAATGGAGATACACTTTCGGCGGAGGTTGAGAAAACCTCCACACTTATCTCCTATGTGTACTTATGCCATAGGGTAGTCATATGGTTTGTCAAAAAGAAACTTGAAATTAAAACAATCAAAATCAACAAACAACAAAAACACAAAGACAACATTGATAATCAGATCAAACGAAACAAGAAAAAAAATTGACAACAACAACACACATTCAAATATACAAGTAGTTGTGATTGTGGCTCACATCTTCCTCTGGTTTTACGTCCAGTAACGGCTGAAAACGCCTTCTATGAGTCGGGGATTTGCTTCCCATCCAGTTTTCTTATAAACTGGCAAACCGGGTCGTTTTTAGTTAGATTCCCTAGACTATAACACTGCAATTCATCACGAAATTGTGTCCATAGATTAAGCAATTCACGCTGAACAAGTCCACAAGAATGTGACTCAAGAGTTAATAAAACATTATCCAGCGACTCACTACTCAAACCATTCTTAATAAATGAGAGTTTATCTTCTCTATTCCGAGACACAAAACCTAATGAACGACAAGTCTGGTTACAATTCCATCTAGCACATTTATAGCATACTTGTAACCTCTTCGCTCTTCGCCTCTTGGCATAGTAGCTCTTTCCTAGACCAGGCATGTGTTTTGCGAGATTAATGTCAGGCTCACCTGACACTCTCAACTTGGCTTCAATAAGCCATCGGATATCCGCAGGCACATTTAAGAGCATCAATGCCCAAAGTCTAGTCATCCGTACTTTATAAATTTTAAACACAGCATTTTGAGGAAGTGAAGGGAAATATTTATGAAGGTTCGATAGAAAGATATCAGTATCCATTGAAGAGAAGAAAAGGAGAGATATTACCGATAATGCGATTGAGTTTGTTCTTCTCCCAGATATGCACGTTTCAAACCTTCGGACAATGGCTTCAACTCCCGTTTGAATGTTTCCTCAAGCTGTTGCAGAATTGAACTCGAAGCACGAAATAATCAAATTAAACACAAGAAAAGAAACGAAAAGAAAAGAAAATAGAGACACATAAAAGAAATAAAAATACAAGAGCAAACGTAAGTAAAAAACAAACAACAAAGCAAATGAGACAGATGGCAAAGAGAGATAAAACCTGATCAATTATAATAGCCGATGAGAGGAATCTCCTCGAAACACAAAAAGTGATCGTTATTACCTTCTTTTCTTTGTCTCTTTTTTATTTATGTTTCAAAAACATTGGGTTGCCTCCCAATAAGCACTTGGTTTAATGTCTTTAACCTGACGTTATCAGTACTCACCCATCAAGATAAGTTGGCTCGTAGAGAGGTACCTCATCGATGTCCTGCATCACTGAATTCTCATAGTAAGGCTTCAACCTGTGCCCATTCACCTTTAATACTTTATCCGTTTTTAAGCTCTTGATTTCCACTGCACCATGGGGAAAAACATTAGTAATAACAAAAGGTCCAACCCATCGATATCGTAATTTACCTGGAAATAACTTGAGGCGAGAATGAAATAAAAGAACTTTCTGTCCCACTTCAAAATTCTTCCTGGAGATCATTTTATCATGAAATGCCTTAGTTCTCTCCTTGTAAATTCCGGAATTCTCATAGGCATCATTTCTAAGTTCTTCAAATTCTTGCAGTTGAAGCTTCCTTTATTCTCCAGCAGCATCCATCTCCATGTTACAAAGCTTTACTGCCCACCATGCTTTGTGTTCGAGCTCTACTGGAAGCTGACATGGCTTACCATAGACTAACCTATACGGAAACATCCCAATAGGTGTCATGTAAGCAGTTCGGTAGGCCCAGGTGCATCATTCAATCATAGGCTCCAATGTTTTCTACTTGGATTCACTGTCTTCTCGAGAATGGACTTGACTTCCCGATTTGAAACTTCAACTTGACCACTAGTTTGTGTATGATATGCAGTAGACACCTTGTGAGTGATGTTGTATTTCTTGAGCAAGGCTTCAAATGATCGGTTGCAGAAGTGTGTCCTTCTATCGCTAATCATGGCTCTTGGTGTTCCAAATCTCGCAAAAATGTTAGATTTCACAAAATCTACAATAACTTTAGAATCATTATTTCTCGTAGCTTTTGCTTCTACCCATTTAGAAACATAATCCACAGCAAGTATAATGTAAACATTACCAAATGATGAAGGAAAAGGACCCATGAAATCAATACCCCACACATAAAAAATCTCGACAATAAGTATAGGGGTTTGTGGCATTTGATTTTTGGCACTTAAATTACCTGTCCTTTGACAACGGTCACAAGCTTTGCAGAACAGATATGCATCTTTGAACAATGATGGCCAGTAGAATCCACAATCAAGAACTTTAAGGGCTGTTCTTTTTTGTCCGAAATGACCTCCACATGCATAAGAATGACATAAGGTTAAAATTGAATTAAATTCAGATTCAGAAATGCACCTTCTTATCACTTGGTCAGAACAATGCTTCCATAAGTACGGATCATCCCATATGTAATACTTGGCAATGTTTTTGATCTTGTCTCTTTAAGCTCGAGTCAAGTCATGTGGTAGCTTCTTGGTAACTAAGTAATTAACAATATCCGCATACCAAGGGGCTGCTACATGTAGAGACAGCAATTGTTCATCCGGAAAACTTTCTTGTAATGGCAGTACATCCTCGTCATGGACAATGCGACTGAGATGGTCTGCAACTAAGTTTTCACTTCCCTTCTTATCTTTGATCTTCAAGTCAAATTCCTGTAAAAGGAGTATCCACCTGATAAGCCTTAGTTTTGCATCTTTCTTTGTGAGCAAGTACCTCAAAGCTGCATGATCAGAATAAACGGTTACTTTAGTACCAATCAAATAAGATCGAAACTTTTCTAAAGCAAAAATCACCGCTAGCAGCTCTTTCTCAGTGGTAGAATAATTAAGTTGAGCATCATTTAAAGTCCGAGATGCATAGTAAATGGCATGTGGAATTTTGCCAATTCGTTGACCCAAAACGGCACCCACAGCGTAGTCACTTGCATCGCACATGATCTCGAATGGATGATCCCAATTCGAAGATTGGATTACTGGAGCCGAAGTCAAGAGTTCCTTTAGTTTCTCCAATGCCTCTTTGCATTTCTCATCAAATTCAAAGGCCATATCATTCTGTAATAATCTGCATAGGGGCAATGCTATCTTCGAGAAATCTTTGATGAATCTACGATAAAAACCTGCATGACCAAGAAACGAACAAAAAATTATCCTCTATCCCCAACACACTGTGGGAGGTGTAAGGAACATATAAGATCTATCTTGGATTTTATCCACCTCTATACCCTTAGCAGAAATAACATGTCCCAAAACTATTCCTTGATCTACCATAAAATGACATTTCTCCCAATTCAGAACAAGGTTAGTTTCTATACATCTTTGAAGTATAAGGGTAAGGTTGTCAAGGCATTTATCAAAAGAATCACCAAAAACAGTAAAATCATCTATAAATACCTCTATGATGTTCTCAACATAATCAGAGAAAATACTTACCATACACCTTTGGAAAGTGGCAGGGGCATTGCAAAGACCGAATGACATGCGTCGATAGGCAAATGTACCGAATGGGCAAGTGAATGTAGTTTTCTCTTGATCTTTAGGGGCAATGACAATCTGATTATATCCTGAATAGCCATCAAGAAAACAATAATGAGAATGACCTGCTAACCTCTCCAGCATTTGATCAATGAATGGCAAAGGAAAGTGATCCTTGCGAGTTACTGAATTGAGCTTCCGATAATCAATACAAACTCGCCAGCCGGTTTGGATATGAGTGGGAACTAGCTCATTATTGTCATTCTTAACCACCGTAACACCAGATTTCTTCGGAACAACTTGGACTGGACTCACCCACTTGCTGTCCGAAATTGGATAAATCACACCCACATCTAATAATTTCAGGATTTCTTTCTTGACAACTTCCATCATCGGAGGATTCAACCTCCGCTGTGCTTCTCTAGTGGGCTTGGATCCTTCTTCTATAGATATCAGTGCGATGCTATGGCTTGTCTAATACCTTTGATGTCAGCAATTGTCCCACCCAATGGCTGTTGGTGATCTTCGAAGCACTCGATGAGTTTCTCTTCTTGTATGGTGTAAGGCCCTTGGCTATTATGACTGCAAGTATCTTTCTCACCAAGGAATACATGCTTCAAATGTTCTAGAAGAGGCTTAAGCTCCAAGGCAGGTGCTTTCATCACAGAGGGAAGAAGTTTCTCATTAGATAA
Source organism: Boswellia sacra (assembly GCA_013180625.2). NCBI lineage: Eukaryota > Viridiplantae > Streptophyta > Magnoliopsida > Sapindales > Burseraceae > Boswellia > Boswellia sacra. The sequence continues at coordinate 40,499 of SNVD02009959.1, forward strand.
AGGCAGTTCAATGTACGAAACATCATACCTATTTGTGGTGCTAGCTATAGTCTCATCCAAGCTTGCCACAGCTTCCTCCACTTCTTTAGACACTTGTATCAACTTCCTCGATTCTCTGGAATTTTTTTCCCCTATGTGCTCACTAATGGCTACTTTCAATGCATCCTTGCGAGTTAACTCAAAAAGTTGTTGTGCCAAAGAATCGATAACATCCACTGCAAAAACAGAATGCAAGTCACTAGGGTACCTCATTGCATCAAAAATATTGAAAGAATCACCTCGCCATCAAATTCCATGGTAAGAGTGCCATCATGAACATCAATCTTAGTTCGGGCAGTTTTCAAGAATGGTCTTCCCAAAAGAATCGGTGTTGGATTGGGAGATGTCTCATCCGCCATTTCAAGAACATAAAAGTCTGCTGGAAATACCAATTGATTCACCTGCACAAGCATATCTTCCACAACTCCCTTGGGATATGCATTAGAACGATCAGCAAGTTAAATGATAATACCAGTTTCTGCAAG